>CAKNXH010083950.1:0-21401 GCA_932178445.1 Andricus quercusramuli
TGTGTGTGTGTGTGAACGAGTCTCGTGTTGGATTATTGTTGTGTGCCAATGTGTGGATTGGATTCTATCAGCTTGCCATTTATGGGAATTGGATTCCATCAGTTTGCTGTTGTGTGGATTAAAGTGTGGCAGACTGGTTGTCTTTCCAATGTTTAAGTCTCATTCCAATCTTAAGGTCTGTAATTTCCCTCTTATTTTTGTGATCGCTGTTTGATTCTCGGCTTTTTCCTCCACTCTTCAAGTGGAGGTTTTTTATGCCAGAAAATAAGCTCTTTCCTTTGCAATTAAAAATTTGCCTGTTCTTATTTGAACCCCAATACGCTCCACTAGAAATTAAGTGACTGATCATCGCTCAAACAAGTGGTTAAGCGAGGTTACTATTGGCAAGGGCTCGGGGTGTGACCTAAATTTTTTCTGTAAAACAGGGTTCAAAATAACTTGTAGCTGGCAATACTTAACCAATTTTGGATTTTTTTTAGAAGAATTAAGCATCGAATTACAAAGCGATTTATGTGGCCTGATTTTTGAATTTCTTTTTGTCTAAACTTTTATGTTAATGCAAACAGTGAAGAAAAAGTCGATTTTTTCGTTTTCTTTGTTTATCTTCGTTGGAAATTTTTTTCTATGCTCAGCAATTTCAGACTTCATGGCGGGGGTAGTTGAAAGCAAAAAAATGGCATCGTCAAGTTAATTTTTATGAACAAATTACCTCAACAAATAATGTACACTGTGGATTCTTTGTTTGCAAAGTAAATTTTTGCGTTGAAATTACTTGATTTGATCAAAAAAATGATATCTGATCATAAAAATTTGACATCTGATATTTTTAATTAATTTGCTAAACAAATGCCTACTGTGGACAATTAAAGGCAGAAAGAAATTGTTTTTTCTCTTATTTTTTCTCGAATTATATCGCCAGTGATGTTTAATGATGGACAATCATCTTGCAATATTTTTTATTAATTTTATAAACAAATGCCTACCTTGGACAATTAAAGGCAGAAAGAAATTGTTTTTTTTCTTATTTTCTCTCAAATTATATCGCCAGTGATGTTTAATGATGGAAAATCATCTTTCAATATTTTTTATCAATTTTATAAACAAATGCCTACTGTGGACAATTGAAGGCAGAAAGAAATGGTTTTTTCTCTTAATTTTCTTCAAATTATATCATCAGTGATATTCAATGATGGAAAATTATCATCCAATATTTTTAAATCATTTTGTAAAGAAATTATATAAACAAATGCCTACTGTGGAAAAATTAAAGGCAGGAATAAATAGTTTTTTCTCTTAATTTTTCTCAAATTATATCATCAGTGATATTTAATGATGGAAAATTATCATCCGATATTTTAAAATAATTTTATAAAGAAATTGTATGAACAAATGCCTACTGTGGACAATTAAAGGCAGAAAGAAATTGTTTTTCTCTAAGTTTTCCTGAAATTATATCGCCAGTGATGCTTAATGATGGACAATCATCTTTCAACATTTTTTATCAATTTTATAAACAAGTGCCTACTGTGGACAATTAAAGGCAGAAAGAAATTGTTTTTCTCTTAGTTTTTCTGAAATTATATCGCCACTGATGTTTCATGATGGCCAATCATCTTTCAATATTTTTGATCAATTTTATAAACAAATTATATAAACAAATGCTTACTGTGGACAATTAAAGGCAGAAATAAATTGCGTTTTCTCTTATTTTCTCTCAAATTATATCGCCAGTGATGTTTAATGATGGAAAATCATCTTTCAATATTTTTTATCAATTTTATAAACAAATGCCTAGTGTGGACATTTGAAGGCAAAAAGAAATCGTTTTTTCTCTTGATTTTCTTCAAATTATATCGTCAGTGATATTTAATGATGGAAAATTATCATCCGATATTTGCTAATGATTTTATAAACAAATGATGTAAACAAATACCTACTGTGCACAATTAAAGCCAGAAAGAAATTGTTTTTTCTCTTAATTTTTCTCAAATTATATCGCCATTGATGTTTAATGATGAACAATCATCTTTCAATATTTGTTGTTAATTTTATAAACAAATGCCTAATGTGGACATTGAAAGGCAGCAATAAATCGTTTCTTCTCTTAATTTTCTTCAAATTAGATCTTCGGTGATATTTAATGATGGGAAATTATCATCCAATATTTTTTATTAATCTTATAAACAAATTATATCGCCAGTGATGTTTAATGATGGACAATCATCTTTCAATATTTTTCATCAATTTTTAAACAAATTATGTAAACAAAAGCCTACTGTGGACAATTAAAGGCAGAAAGAAATTGTTTTTTCTCCTAATTTCTGCAAATTATATCGTCAGTGATATTTAATGATGGAAAATTATCATCCGATATTTTTTATTAAGTTTATAAACAAATTACATAAACAAATGCCTACTCTGGACAATGAAAGGCAGAAAAAAATTGTTTTTTCTCTTATTTTTTTTCAAATTATATCGCCAGTGATGTTTAATGATGGAAAATTATCATCCGATATTTTTTAATGATTTCATAAACAAATGATGTAAACAAATGCCTACTGTGGACAATTAAAAGCAGAAAGAAATTGTTTTTTCTCTTAGTTTTTCTCAAATTATATCGCCAGTGATGTTTGATGATGAACAATCATCTTTCAATATTTTTTATTAATTTTATAAACAAATGCCTAGTGCGGATATTTAAAGGCAGCTATAAATAGTTTTTTCTCTTAATTTTTCTTAAATTATATGGCCAGTGATATTTGATTATGGAAAGTTATCGTCCGATATTTTTTATTAATTTTTAAACAAATTATATAAACAAATGCGCGGTTTGGAAATTTAAAGACAGAAAGAAATCGTTTTTTCTTCTCATTTCCCTCCAATTATGTCGCCAATGATTTTTAATGATGGACAATTATCTTTCAATATTTTTTATTAATTTTATGAACAAATGCCTAGTGTGGACATTTGAATGCGAAAAAAATTGTTTTCTCTCTTAATTTTCTTCAAATTATATCGTCAGTGATATTTAATGATGGAAAATCATCATCCGATATTTTTTCATAATTTGATAAACAAATTATATGAACAAATGCCCAGTGTGGACATTTAAAGGTAGGAAGATATATTTTTGTCCTAATTTTCCTCAAATGATGTCGCGAGTGATGTTTAATGAGGAGAAATTATCATCCGATGTTTTTTATTAATTTCATTAACAAATTATATAATAAAATTTATAACATGGTCATTCAGAGGTAGGAAAATTTTTTTCCCCCTAATTTTCCTCAAATGATGTCGCCAGTGAGGTTTAATGATAGAAAATTATCATCCAATATTTTTATCTATTTTGTGAACAAATTATATAAACAAGTACCTAGTGTGAATACGTAAAGACAGAAAACATTAATTTTTTCGGAACTAGCCTCAAAGTAAAAGAAGCGATTTCTTTCAGCCTTTAAATGTCCACACTGAGAATTTCTTTATATAATTTGTTTATAAAATGCATGAAAATATTGGATGATAATTTCTCCGCATTAAACATCACTGGTGATATAATTTGAGAAAAATTAGGAGAAAAAACTATTTCTTTCTGCCTTTAAATGTCCACACTGGGCATTTGATTATATAATTTGTATATAAAATTTATAAGAAATATCGGATGATAATTTTCCATCTTTAAATATCACTGAAGGTATAATTTGTGGGAAATAAGGAGAAAAAAGAATTTCTTTCCGCCTTTAATTGTCCACACTAGGCATTTGTTTATATAATTCGTTTATAATCGATTAAAAATTGGGATGTCAAATTTTTATGATCTGTAATTATTTTTTCGATGAAAGCAAGTAATTCTAACTGAAAAACGTACTTTGCAAACAAAGAATCCATAGTGTAGACTATTTTTTAAGTTAATTTGTTTATAACAATTAACTTAACAATGTCATAATTTTTTTTTGCTTTCTCCTACCCTCTTGCATTAAGTCTGAAAATGCTGATTATAGAAACAATTTTTTTACGAAGATAAACAAAGAAAACGAAAAAAAACGACTTTTTCTTCATTCTATTCTTTAACATGAAAGTTTAAACAAACAAAAATTCAAACATCGGGCCACATAAATCTCTTCAAAATTTAATGCTGCATTTTTCTTCAGAAAAATCCCAAATCGGTTAAGAATTGCCAGTCACAAGTTATTTTGAATCTCGTCTTTTGATTTCATCCCACTGTGGGGCGCCTTGGCTTGCTGTAAACTACTTTTTCTACTAATCAGTAGTCACAGGAGTTTTGCAAGTCCTATTTGGAAGAATTTTACACTTTTTGCCAACATTTTCCTTCTTTTCTCGAAAAATAGTAGATTTAAGAAAAAAATGTGTATGACGTAAAAGGTGTATTTATTAACAATCTACAACTTTTATTTCAGGTACTTTCGAGAATTTTCCATTTTAACCTGAAATAAACATAATAAACATGAAATTTTTTCTTTCATCAACTTTTAACCTTGAAAACGAAATTTGCGCCTATTTTTACTTTAACCGTTTCCCCCTGAAAAAAACTAAACGGTAACTGACTTTTCGACTTTTTTAGTATGGCGAGAGGTCAAAATATTTTAAAGAAATATCAGGAAGTCGGTAATTTCCCATGGGAGTAAAAGAGAGCTCGAGAGGGTAATTTAAAAACATGCTTCAGAGTGTAACTACATTAAAGACGGTGGGGTAGACACCAGACACCGTAAGCACTCTTTTAAAGTAAATTTATTATTATGTCTCAGCAAAAAGCGAGAAAATGCTATAACCACCGCAACATTTGCGTGATTATGAATGGTGTCTTTTACTGTTACCTCATAAAATATTACAATACCTAACTTTAGTGGGGATATTACAGAGTAATCTGAAAAAAATCTTTCTGCGTTCGCAAGTTTGAACGTGCCTGTTGGATGTCGCGCTTCGCGCATGATAATTAATTTATCTCACGCTTCGCGCTTTATAATGTATCACCCTCGCGCCAAACGCTCGGTCATTGTACCCCCCCCCCCCCACAATTGTTGCCTAATGCTTTCAAAATTAAAGGTCCAGCCACCGACAACTGAAATTTAGTGATTGTGAATTCTCTTTCGTTAAAGCTCCTCCGACTTTAACGAAAATATTCTCATCACGTTTTCTCGTGAGAAAAAAAAAGTTCAAAAGCAAATTTATCAGTCTAATTTACGCAAACAATTTTGTTGTTAAACATTTTATTGTATCGTGCCGTTTTTTCAGAAATTTAATTTTTTTATTTTCAATGTATTGTTTTACGATTAAAATAAAAACTAGGCCTCTCATCAAAAAATAATTCAGGACAAATTTGTAGATCTCTTTTGGGTATCTAACTTTTACCTATCCATTTTTTTAACCTTGTATTGGTTTTCCAAAAAATAGATTTTCAAAATTTTTAATGCTATTTTCAACGATTAAAAAAAAGTACGCGCTCTATAAAAAAATGATTAACAAAGAATTTGTCGATAAGGATGAGAATGTAAAAAAACACCAAATCTGTCAGCCGGAAAAAAACCAGTGACCATCCGAAAACTCATTAGGGAAAGTCCATATATTACGTGACATTCTAAAAAAAGGGGGGGGGGGTCTGCCCTAACGTGGCAAAGTGTCACGTAGAAAGGGGTTCGCAAAGGTTTTATAACAAGTAACACTTCTCTGATTAAAAAATAAAATTCAAATCCATGTCTACCAAGTAGACAAATTTCCAACAAAATTTTAACAAATTAAAGCTAAAAGTCGAATTTTGTAGAAAATTATTGAACGTTAACTAAAAAAAAACTAATTTCCAACAAAATAATTCAATTTTTAATTAAATAGTTCAATTTTCTACTAAAATAGTTGAATGTTCAACCAAAAATATGTATGTGATGGAAAAAAGTCAATTTTCAACCGAATAGTTTAATTTTCCACTAAAACGATGAATCTTCAACAACAAAAATACATTTTTTACGAAGTAGTTTAACTTTAAACCAAGTAGTTAATTTTTCAAAAAAAAAAATTAATTCTCAAAGGAATATGTAACAGTATTTCAACAAAAATAGATTTTCATTTGAAAAAAGACGAATTTTCCACGAAATAGTTGTATATTTAACCAAATAGTTGAATTTTCAACCTAAAAAAATGAATTCTCAACGAAAAATGTAATATTTCAAACAATTTGAATTTTAAATAATAAACAATTGAATTTAACAAAAAAGATGGATTATCAACCAAAGAGTTGAATTCTTAACCAAACGGACTTTATTTTAGCCAAGAAAGATTTTTCTTTCAAGAGAGAAAATAATGTTAACCAAATTTTTCAATCATCAAGCCAGAAAGGCG
This sequence comes from Andricus quercusramuli, assembly GCA_932178445.1. Lineage (NCBI taxonomy): Eukaryota > Metazoa > Arthropoda > Insecta > Hymenoptera > Cynipidae > Andricus > Andricus quercusramuli. The sequence goes on from CAKNXH010083950.1 coordinate 6,349, forward strand.
AATTCTCTACAAATAGTTGAATTTTCAATTAAATAGTTGAATTTCGAGCAATCATCAACCAAAAGTGGAACAATTAAATTTTTAATTGATAAATTAAGTTTTCATTCAAAAAAGACAAATTTTCAAGAAAATAGTTGAATCTTCAACCATAGAAATGAATATTCAAGTTGAATTCAGTTGAATTTGAAACTAAAAACTATCTGTTTTTCACCAACAATGGAATAGTTGAATTTTCAGTTGAAAAATTAATTTTGAAGAAAATAGTTAAATCTTCACCTAATAAAATGAATTCAATCAATTGTTTTTTTCAATTTTCAAGACAAAAAGGCGAGTTCTCTACAAAACAATTAAACTTTCAGCATAAAGTTAATTTGCAAACAAATAGTTGAATTTTGTACAAAAGGAATAGAATTTTCTACCCTGAATGACGAATTTTCAAAAAACACTTGAATTTTCAATCAAATAGTTGAATTTTGAACTAAAAGCGATCAATTATTAAAATTAAAAAGGGAAAACTGAATTTTCCAGCTGGAAAAAACGATTTTCAACACAAAAAAACGAAATTTTAACAAAATAATTCAATTTTTCACCAAAAATCTTTAAACCAGATCTTTAACCAAAGATCTTTAACTTTTAAAACGAGTAGTTGAATTTTCAATCAAATTTTTGGTAATCACCCTTAAATATTTAAACTGACCAAAATGTACAAGGATATTTCTTGTGTCTATCCCAATTTATTTCAATATACTCCTTATCACAATTTAAAAAAATGCGCAATCAGTATTTTTACACAAGCTTTCTTAAAAAAAAAGTGTGAAAGTGACACGTGTTTATAAAAAATGAGTTTCAGCTTATAGGATGAAAGAAGAGTACGCAGAAAATATTCAGTTATAATGAGGGAACCACTCATCTTTGTAGATCAGCACTCCTTTGATATACCTGAAACTCTATGTACTGAGATAAATTTTCTAACCATGATATGACAGGGAAATTCTCTAAAAAATAAATATTAGTTTTTAAATTATACCAACTTAAAAAAATTTATTAAAAATATTAATAAAAGTTTATATTTCTATTCTCTTTATTAAAATTGCCACTTTCATTTTAAGCCAATATACTTGCATCCGCTATTTTCGTGAATAAATTAGTCAAAATTTTATACGACCAGGTTTCAATTTTATGTTCAATTCCTCTGGTTAAATAGGTTTTTTGCACTAAAATTAACCTAAGTTTCATAAAACTACCAAGACTTCATAATTCTATGGCTTCCGGAACATTGGGGTTAAAACAAACATTTCTTATGTTAAATAATCTGAATTTTTCCTCCACACAGTTTTCTTGTCAACCGTCATTGTCAAAAATAATCGTAATTTTCCCATACCAAAGTATGGGTATTTTTCCCATACTTTTGAATAATCCATACAAGCATGGAAATTATTCGTTGCTCACTTGTAAATTTCCCACACATGTCAATAATCCCATACATTAGTATGGGAAAACTTCCAGTCATGTATAGAACTTTGATGCGCGGCTACAGAATGCGCAGCCGAGTCAAGCGCGCATGTGCTGTAACCGTGGTGGATGGAGGAGAAGGATCAGACTCATGGCGTCGTGCGTCTAATTCATAATAGTTTTAGTACACTTTTGTGAAACATTTTGGAGTTGTAGCCGTAATACACTAACATATTGTTAGTGTATGCAATTAGACATTTTTCACAAAAAGAAGAAAGAAGCAACAGGAGAGGGAAAATTCTAGAAATATTGTACCTGGAATGGGCAAAGTCCCATGCACAGGTATGATTATTTTCCCATACCGATGCATGGAAAAATTCAAATACGTATATCAGTTAATTACATCCAATACATGTATGGGAAAATTACCATAGTTTTTTTACAGTGATATCTTCTTTGAGGAAGTTAAGTTCCGGTTGAAGATTGGCCGCACTTCAATGGTTATTGTGATGACTCCACATTGTAAAACACATGACGAGTGCACCAGGTAAATAAAATATATTTTTCTCAAGAAATTACAGTTCTAAATAAGTGTTGACCTCATCCGCATGGTGACTGCGACGGACCATCATTGTACAAAAACATCCCAGTGTAGCGCGTATAAAAATATCATCCACGAGGATATTAGGTTCTCAATGAAGATTGTCCTCACCCACCCCCTTTTCCCCGAATTTTTATTATTATCGATAATTATACAATTTCATAGTGCACTGGTCGCACTATTTCCGAGTGTATCAAGTGTAAAAAATACATATGCCTCGAGGAAGATAGCTTCTAATAGAAGATTGGCTGCACATCACCAACTTTCCTCATGACCCGTCAGTATACAACTTCCGATTGTATCATCTGTAAATATACATCTTCCTAAAGAAAGATGAGTTCCAAATAGGGATGGGTCATACACTATAAGTTGAGTGTGACTCGTAATAATTCAGAACTTAACTTCCTTGAGGAAAATGTATGTTTTACACCTAGTACACTCGATAGTTGTTGTACAATGATGCTTTATGAGGAAAATGTGTCGTGTGCATTCAATCTTCTTTTAGAACTTAACATCCTCGATGAAGATGTATTCTTTACACCTGGTGTACCCGAAAATTGTTGTATAATAACGGGTCTCGAAAATAATAGGTTGAGTGTGGCCAATCTTCATTGTGAATTTAACTTCCTCGAAGAAGATCAATTTTTTACACCTTGTGCACTCTGAAGTTGTTGCAGAATAACGGGTCACGAGAAAATAGGTATCTTCAGTTAACTTACAACTTTAGACTTTCAACATTCACTTAACTTCCTCGATGAAGATGTATTCTTTACACCTGGTGCAAGCGGAAGTTGTTGTGCAATGACGGGTTCCGAGAAAGATGGATTGATTGCGGACGATCTTCTTTCCGAACTCAACTTCCTCGATGAAGATTAATGTTTTACACCTGGTGCATTTTGAAGTTGTTGCACAATGACTAGTCACGAGAAAATAGGTGGGGTGCAGCTGATCTTCATTTATAACTTAACTTCCTCGAGCAGGATCAGTGAAACATGTTGAGCCAAGGTTCGTGGTTTCGCTTGCCGCGGGGGTATTGCTCACACCAGTTGCAATCAAAAGTTGTTGTGCAATGACGGCTTCCGAAAAAAAAGTTGAGTGCTGCCAATCCTCGTTTAAAACTTAACTTCCTCAAAGAATATGTATTTTGCACACCTGGTGCACTCTGAAGTTGTTGCACAGTGATGGGTCACCCGGTACACGGAGAAAACTAGATATTCGCAGCTATTATCTGGATAATGCGGCTGAATATATTGGATAGCGAACTATGGGACAGCGATCTCGGATATTCGAACTGAGTATCTTTGGATATTAAAAAGTAGATATCAGCTTCTAATATCTGAGATACTGAACTTGAATATCCTAGATATTCATCTGAAACTGTGACATCAGCTGCTAATATCTAAGATATTGGACCTGAATATCCTAGATATTGGTCCGAAAAGGCTGTTAATATCTAAGATATTGGACTTGAATATCCTGGATAGTCATCTGAAAAGTAGATGCCAGCTGTTAATATCTAAGATATTGGACTTGAGTATCCTGGATAATAATCTGAAAATGAGACGCCGGCTGTTAATATCTAAGATACTGAACCTGAATATCCTAGATATTAGTCCACAAAGGTGATTTAGGGTGTTAATATCTAAGATATTGGACTTAAGTATCCTAGATATTATCTTGAATAATTCCAGATCTTCGACTGGAAAGAATTTATATAAAAAATACAACAAATTGTAATATTTTTGTAGAAGATTATTTTATTACAAACTTTTTGTTGGTGCCATCTCAAGTACTACACGCTTAAACTTAAATACATGAATAATAAATCTAACCAAATTTTGTCTAGCATTCTTGTTCAAAGTTTCGCCACTTCTCAATACAATCTTGCCATTGACAGTAGCAGCAAGATGTGCTTTTAATCCCTGAAAAATAATAATAATATCGTAAGAAGCCAGAAATATTTTTTGAAATTAAGATTGATTTTAAACTTGAAGTTTGAATTTAACTTTCGTCAGGAAATATTTATGTTTCCTGTATGTTGAATTTGTTCCCAAAACTATTATTCTTCACACTAATCGGTCTACAAATTCGATTGTTAACTGCAAGTGTGCAGTGGTGTTTTCTTCAGAAACGAAAGTTCTTGAACTTCCCGCGGCTGACGAACCTGGCAGTGTTTCACCTGAACTTACTTTCGTATTTGTATTGCATCCTTTTTCTTCATTTGCAATGACAATTTTTTTTGTTTGCATCGTGTGAATTTTCGCAATTTCCAAATTCCTCTAATAAGCTACGTTCGTCTTCACAGTCTTCAAATACTAATGATCCATCTGTGGCGGAAACATATGCCGGAGACCCTGTAACAAGAGGACGCGTGAATAAATATAAGATTCCAAAACTTAAAATATGAATATCAAATATTATAAATCTTACATTCGTCCTTTTCTATGAGTCTTGTTGAATTATCTGGACTCTGTGCCCTTTGCGAACTGCTACTCTGCTCTGAGGCTTCAATCTCATAATCGAGATGATGAACGGCTCTCTTAAAAAAAAAAGAAAAATTTGTATACATTTTAATACAATACTATATTTTAGGTTGTGTTCCCAAAAATATCAAACGATTTTAAAATGATCCACCAGATTTTTCAAGATTTCAAAAGATTTTAAAGGATTTTATAATATTTCAGAAAGATTTCAAAGATTTTACAGATGTGACATCAATTTTAAAGACCTTCAAACATCTTGGAGATTATATATCTATATTTCAGGTTGTGTTTTCGAAGATATCGAAATTTTTCAAATTGCTCCACCAGATTTTTGAAGATTGCAAAAGATTTTATAATATTTCAGGAAGATTTAAATAATTTGACAGATTTCACATCAATTTTAAAGCTTTTTAAAGGTCTTGAAGATTATATATCCATATTTGAGGTTATGTTTTAAAAATTGATGTAAAATCTGTCAAATTTTTTAAATCTTCCTGTAATATTATAAAATCCTTCAAATTCTTTTGCAGTCTGTAAAAATCTGGTGGAGCATTTCGATAAATTTTGATATATAATCTCTGAGATCTTTAAAAATCTTTAAAATTGATGTAAAATCTGTGAAATCTTTGAAATCTTTCCGAAATATTATAAAATCCTTCAAAATCTTCTGCAGTATTAAAAAATCTGCTGGTGCATTTTGAAAAATCCTGATATCTTCAAAAACACAAACTCAAATATGGATATATAATCTCCAAGATCTTTAAAAGTCTTTAAAATTGATGTAAAATCAGTCAAATGTTTCAAATCTCCCTGAAATATTATAAAATTCTTTAAAATCTTTTGCAGTCTTCAAAAATCTGGTGGAGCATTTTTAAAAATCTTGATATCTTTGAAAAAACAACCTCAAATATACATATATAATCTCCAAGATCTTTAAAAATCTTTAAGATTGATGTAAAATCTGTGAAATCTTTGAAATATTTCCGAAATATTATAAAATCCTTCAAAATCTTCTGCAGTATTCAAAAATCTGCTGGTGCATTTTGAAAAATCCTGATATCTTTAAAAACATAACCTAAAATATAGATATATAATCTCCAAGATCTTTAAAAGTCTCCAAAATTGATGAAAAATCGGTAAAATCCTTCCAATCTTTCTGAAATATAATAAAATCTCTAAAAATCTTTTGCAATCTTCATTCTGTATTTTAGGTAGTGTTTGCAAAGATATCAAACGATTTGAAAATGCTCTACTACATTTTTGAAGATTTTAAAAGATTTAAAAGGATTTTATAATGTTACAGAAAGGCTTCGAGGATTTTACAAACATTACAATGATTTTGAAGAATTTGAAAGATTTTATTGATTATTAATCTATATGTGAGGTTATGTTTCACAAGGGTTGGTAAAAACTATTCAATTACACACTCAAAATGAGAAAATATTAGATTTTCACCACTTTTTCAAGGTGCAAACTGGAAAAATCGCGTTAACGACGACTAAAGACGCCAGCGTGAAATTCAAACTAATCAAGCCTAACGGCTATCTCAGAAGACGCCATTGCCATTTACGCCATTTGTCGATACACGCGCCCTCTATGACTTCACTATCCAGATATTGCATTTGAATATCTCAGATCTTAAAAATCTAATATCCAAAGATGTTGGCCGACAATATCTCATATATTGAACAAAAATTTTCAGATCATATGCGCCAATATCTAGATATTGCGAATGAATATCCTCATTTTCATTATCGAATTTCGAATATCTAGTTTTCTCCGTGTACTAGGAAGTTGTTGCACAATGACTGGTCTCGAGAAAAATGGGTGGGGTGCTTGCAATCTTCATTCAGAACTTAACTTCCTCAAGGACAATTTGTTCTTTGCACCGGGTGCACTCGAAAGTTGCTGTACAATGACAAGGATAGGGGTAATGATAGTAAACTTGGGTCTGGAAATAAGCAGCCTCATGTTATGCTATTCCTAGAACTGCTGGCCTCGTGTGGCCTTGGAATGTGGTGATATGCGGAGCAAGAAGGGAGGTACTCACTAACTTCTCATCCATGTGTTGAACACCAGCAGCGTAAGGACAAAGGCGCAGTGCGCGGGTACTCACGCACGAATATTGCGTAATATTAGTCAATGCTTCACACGCCATTGACTGTTTTATCTCTGGGTCCATTTTAGATTTATATCTTCAGTCGAGAAGTTATTAAAATTCTACGAAAAGTTAATGGAATTTTCAACTGGAATATCCGCATAATGGGTTGAAAAATGATAGTTTTTCTTTGAAAATTCAACTATTTGGTGGAAAATTGATCTCTTATGTTGTAATTTCGTCTTTTTGAGTAAAAACTAATCTTCTTGATTCAGGATTTAACTACTTGGTTCAAAGCTGAACAACTGTGTCAAAAACTTATTTTATGAGTTGAAGATCCATTGTTTTGCTTGAAAATTCAACTAGTTTGTTAGAAATTTCTTTTGTTTTGCTTAAAAATCAATTTTTTAAATGCAGATACAATTATTCATATTTTTGAGTTAAAGATTGAATTCTAATGCTTAAAAATTCGTCTTCTTGCCATAAAAATTCAACTGTTTTGTTAAAAAATAACCTCTTGGTTGAAAATTCATATTTTCGGATTGGAAATTGAACTGTTTTGGTTGAGATTAGACCTGTTTTGGTTAAAAATGCAACTGCTTGGTTAAAAATTAATCCTTCTTGGTTGAGGCTTCAACTTTTTCGAAAAATATTTGTCTTTTCATATTGAATTCAACTGTTTTTGATTATAAATTGAAATCTGCTTTGGTTGACCTATCATTTGGGTTTAAATGCAACTTTGGTTTATACTAATTTTTTCCAAATTGTACTGTTTTGTTCAAAGTCCTCGTTTTCGTTCAAAAATTGAACTATTTTGTTTAGAGCTAATCTTTTCCGCTTGAAAGTTGTACTATGGGGTTGAGAATGTAAAAGTTTGTTTTATAGAAATAAATTTTTTAATTCGAATATTTTGTTAAAAAGTCATTTTTTTGTTTGAAAATTCAACTTTTTGCGAAAATTCGTCTTTATGACTCGAAAACTTAATTATTTGGTTAAAAATTCCACTGTTTTGTTGAAAAATTCGCTTCAGTTGCTTGAGAGTTTAAATATTTGGTTATAAATACAATTATATGATTCAAAATATAATGTTTATTTTTTAATTCAAAATTCAACCGTTTTGTTGAAGATTCGTCTTTTTGGATTGAGGATTCAACTATTTAGTCAAAACCTCACTGTTTTTGGTTTAAGTTTAATCTTTTGTTTATAATTCTACAATTTGTTTCAAAATTCATGCTTGCAAGTTGAACATTTAGCTATTGTTTTTCAATTGAACTATTTTGTTGAAAATTGATCCTTTTTGTTCGAAGATTCAACCATTTTTTGTAATCGTGTTTTTGGATTGAAAATTCATCTGTTTAGTTTGCAGATTCAACTATTCATTTAAAAGTACAACTGTTTGTTGCTTATTCCTATTTATTCTAAACTTCGATAATTTGGTTGAGAATTTATTTTTGTAGTTTGAAAATTCAACTATTTGATTAAAAGTTAAACAATTATGTTTGAAATTATTTTGCTTGAAAATTGAACTATTTGATTGTAAATGCAATTTTTTATTCTCAAATCAATTCTTTTGTTTGTTGAAAATTCAATAATTTGTGTATTTAAGGTATGTTAAGGGGGGTGGGGCTTTTATTATTTATTTAAAATAGCGTGACTTTTTTGAACGGCCCCATAGAACAAAAACCCACAAATCTGAAAATAAATTTCCTTTTATTCTGTTCAGAACACCCTTGTCTCGGAATATATGATTTTCATAAAAGTACATTTTCTTCTCTTCCATTTGTCATTTTTCTCACATATTTGATTTCGCGCTTCGAGTATCGCATGATACTAAATATTAAAAAGTATCTTTCCTATAAATTCCAAAATATCACAAAGCTAATATGTGTTTATTTTATTATTTTTAAGGTTCACCCTCAGTTTATTATATTCTATTGTATCCACTTGAAATTGATTCCACACGAATCCGATTCTGAGCGAGGAGAAAAAATTTATTGCTAATACGAGCAGCATTGGTTGATACTATAAAAGAGAACCATTCTCCCTTGGGAAAAAAAGAAAGTGCAGAATAAGACTTTTTACGACAAAGCAAAAAATTCCTATTCTGGTATAGAATCGGAAGACTTTATTAACATCAGTTACGATATCCTTTGCTTTTTTTATCAAGTAACTTTTAGTCAGTTTTTCGAGAAAAAGTCACTGGGCCACTTCAGTCACTTTAATCCATCTCATTTTAAATTTTATCGTAATAAACAAGAAAATGTAATCAATCAATTTATGAAATCAATAGTAATCTATGTGGTATGAAAATGCTATTCAGTATCAAAATTCACACTCTTTCCCCTATTCCCCTCTTTTTCCCCTATTTTCAAGAAACTTCCCCTTTTTTTCTTAAATTCGGATTGAATTGAACTGTTTTGGGTCGCATGTTAATTCTTTCCGGTTGAAAAGTCGACTATTATATTTTTCGTTCATAATTCATCCTTTTTGGTCAAAAATTATATTATTGGGTTTGAAATTTGATTATTTTATCAAAAATTCAACTATTTTGTTGAAAAGTCCATTTTTTTTTAAATCGTCTTTTTTATAGAAACATCATCTTTTTTGGTAGAAAATTCATGTCCCTTTTTGTTAAAAATTTATATCTTTTTTTGAAACTGCAACTATTTAGTTTAAATTTTTCTTGGTTGAAAATTACATTTTTTGGTGAAAATTTAGACTTTCGGTATTAAAAATAAAGTTTTTTTCTAAAACATTTTACTTTTTAGCTTGAATAATCAACTTTTTTAATTAAAAATTCATCACTTCTAGTGGGAAATTCATTTTTGTTTGTTTGAAAATTCAACTATTTGATTTAAAATTCCGATTTCATGGACGAAAAATCATTTATAAAATCGGTTGAACTTTTCAAAAAATAATTAAACTTTCATAAAAATAGTTGAATTTCCAATCGAAAATATTAATTCTCAATCAAAAATATAATTATTGATATTTCAACCCAAAAATATGTTTGTTCTAAATCAAAAGCTATCATAATAATATATTATAATAATATAATAATATAATTTTTCAGCTAACAGAGAAAAAAAATTCAACCAAATTGTTCAATTTTCAAGTCAAAGAGGCGAATTCTCCATGAAATTGTTGAACTTTTAATCAAAAAGTTAATTTGAAAAAAAAATAGTTTAATTTTCTACCAAAATGATAGAATTTTTATTCCAAGAAGAAATTTTTTCACTAAAACAGTTGAATTTTTAAGTCTAATAGCCGAACTTTTTACATATAGTTGAATTTATAGCCCGAAAATATGAATTTTCAACAGGAAAGTCAATTTTTAACCAAATAGTTGAATCTTCATCTAATGAAATGAATGTTTAACAAAGTAGTTATAATTTGAACCAATTAGTTGAATTTTCAACAGTAAAGAAGAATTCTCAATGAAAAATTTAATAGTTAATTTTCAACTAGATACGATCAATTTTCTGCCAAAATAGAATGTATAAATTTTTATTTAAGAACATTAATTTTCAACAACAACAAAAAATAAGAACTTTCAATAAAAAGAGATGATACTCAAGCAATAGAGATGAAAAGTATGAATACAATAGTTGATATATCAACAAAAATAATATTTTTATTTAATAAAAAAGCAAACGAATTTAACCAACAAGACAAATTTTCAACTAAATAGTTAAATCCTCAACCAGCAAAGCAGTTGCATTTTTAATGAAAAAAGATCAAACTTCTGTCATAATGAAATGAATTTTTGAACAAAAAACGACGAATTTTCAACAAAAGAGTTAAATTTTCAACAAAGAAAAAATTTTCAAATGAAAAAGAAAAAACATCAACAAAATTGAGCAATTTTTAAGTCAAAAAGGCGGATTCTCTATAAAACAGTTAAATCTTCAACCATAAGGTTAATTTGAAAACAAACCGTTTTAACAAAACAATTGAATTTTTGAGTCAAAAAGGCCGAATTTTCTACTGAATAGTGGAATTTTCAACAAGGAAGTAAAGTTTTGACCAGATAATTGTGTTTTAAACTAAAAATGATCAATTTTCAACTAAAAGTTTACACTTTAATTTAAAATTCAAAAAATTGGTTTTGAGCCTACAAAATCAAATTTTCTGATAAAGTGAATCTAATAAGGAACAGAAAAGAAGAAATCCTCAAAACAAATTTAATAATTGAATTTTCAACTAGATACACTCAATTTTCATCCAAAATAGATTATTGAGATTCTCAGCTAAAACAATTAATTTTCAACCAAAAGAAGAATTTTTAATGAAATAGTTAAATCTTGAATCAATTTGTATAATTTTGAACCAAAATAGGTGAATATTGAATCAAGAATACAATAGTTGATATATCAACCCAAAAAATATTTTTGTTTTTAATAAAAAACAATTGGATTCAACCAAAGACACGAATTTTCAACTAAATAGTTGAATCATCAACCAAAACAGATTAAGTTTCAACCAAGCATTTTCGTTTTTAATGAAAAAAAGGCTGCCCAAATGAAACGAATTTCCAAACGAAAACGACGAAAACAAAAATTAAATTTTCAATCAAGAAGATGAATTTTCTACCAGAAAAAACGAATTTTTAACACAATACATACATTTCCAAACAAATAGTTCAATTTTCATCTAATGAAATGAATGTTTAACAAAGTATTTTTGTAACTACGTAGTTCAATTTTCAACCATAACAGATGACTTTCCAATGAAAATAGAATTTTGAGAGAAAATTCAAAAACATTACCTGAATAAAGTCGAATTGTGCAAAAAAGTTATTTTTGAACAAAAAAGGCTATAAAAAGTATGAATCCCGGTTTCTGGATAAACTCTCAAAAACATTGAATATTTGAATTTGCAGCTAGAAACAATAAATTTCCAGCCTTAAATTCATTTTTTAAATTTTCAGTTAGGAAAATTAATTTCCAGCTATAAAAAGGAATTTTGAACAAAATTCTTTAAAAAAGGGGAACATTAGGAAATAAAAGAAAGTGTGTGAAGTCTGTATTTAGATGCTTTATTTGGAAAATAAAATCATCAATTTTCATTTTTTTAAGGATTTCAGAAATTTCATCGAATAATTTATTTATTTGCTTAAAAATTTAATCATATCGTTGAAAATCGTGTTTTTTTTTTTATTGAAAATTATTTCTTTTTCAATTGAAAGTTTAAGTATTCCAGTTGAAGATTCTTCATTTTAATTGAAAATTCATTCCTTGAGTACAAATTTGATTATTTTGTTGAATATTCTATTTTTCGTAAAAGATTTATTTTCTAATTTAAATTGTAATTATTTCATTTTTGGTTGAAAATTTATCTTTTTTAGTTGAAAATTTGAATACTTGTTTGAAAGTTGAACTGCTTTATTAAAAAATCATTTTCCTGGTTGAAGATTCTTGATTTCAGTTGAAAATAATTTGATTGAAAATTCAACAATTTTGTTGGAAATTCGGTTCTATTGGCTGAAAATTAACTTTTTCAACTGAAATTTCAACTTATACATTTTTGAATCTGAGTTTATTTTTTTCAGTTGAAAATTCAACTAGTTGGTTGAAAATTCATCTATTTCGTTGAAAATTTGTCGTTTTTGGTAGAAAATTAAACTTCTCGGTTGGGAATTCAACTACTTGGTTAATATTCGAACTACTTGTTATAAATTCATTTTTCAGTTTTTTTTTTTGGTTTTAGTAAAAAATTCCTATCTTTGGTTGAAAATATTTTTTTTTTCAATTTGTTGCTTTTTCGTTGAATTTTTTTTTAAATTGTAGGTATAACAATTCCAGTCAATGATTCTTCATTTTAGTTTAAAATTCATCTCCTTGATTAAAAATTGGACTATTTTGCCGAATATTCGATATTTTTGTAAGAAACTTATTTTTTCCAATGAAAATGTAAGTGCTTTATTTCGGTTGAAAATTATTATTTTTTATTTAAAAATTCAACTACTTGGTTAAAAATCCATGTATTATTTCTAAATTCGTCTTTTTTGGTAGAAAATTAATCTTCTTGGTTGAAAATTTATATTTTTTGTTAAAAATTTAATTATTTAGTTAAAAATTCATCTACTTTGTAGAAAACTAATCTCCCCGGTTGAAACTGTATTTTTGGTGGAAAATTCAATTTTTCGGTTCAAACATATTCTACTTTGAAGAAAATTCAATAATTTTGTGAAAAAGTCTTTTTTCTTTTGTTAAAAGTTCAACGGGTTTACTAAAAATTTTTCTTTTTGGGTTAAAAATCAAACTAGTTTGTTATTTGACAAAAAAAAAAAAAAAAAAAAAAAAAAACTTTTTTGTTAAAAAGTATCCTTTCTGTTTGAAAAGTTAAAAGGATTGATTGAAAATCCGTTTTTTTGGTTGACTTCAACTGGGCTTTTATTTAGAATTAAAATTTCATTGAGCTGAAATATCATTTATGCATTACATTTTTTGTTGAGAATTCGTCTCTTTTGAATAAAAATTAATCTACTTTCTAGAAAATTTCACAGTATTGTTAAAAAGACAATATTTTGTTTGAAGATTCTTCATTTTAGTTGAAGATTCATCACTTTCTTTGAAAATTTTAATATTTTATTGAAAAATCATTGTTTTTTAGGTATTTATTTTTGAACTGAAAATTTAACTATTTCATCTTTGGTGAAAAATTGATATTTTTTATTAGCAGATTCAACTATTGAGCTGAAAATGTATCTTCTTCAGTTAGAAATTTGTGTATTTTTTTTTAACATTCCTCTTTCTTGATAGAAAATTAATATTCTTGGTTAAAAAATTTACTATTTTGTTGAAAATTCAACAATTTTATTAAAAAATAAACCATTTTAGTTAAAAATTCGTGTAAGTCTAGTTTATATCGTGAAAGCGATTTTAAAAATGATAGAGCTTGAGGAATTTTCCCAGAACAGCGAATTTCAAAATTAATACTTCAACTTTCGTTCGAGTTTAATAAAGCGAGTTTTAAGCAGCGAATAAAACGATGGTAAACGGAAGGGTTGTGCAAACGAACGCCACGCGGTTTTAATTTTTACCGGTGGAGGAATTGCGAGGTTGGAAGGAAGTCAAAAGGTTTCCTTTATATTTTATTCATGAAAAAGACACAATGTTTTTCTAAAGAGTGAAGAAAAACTTTTAGATTTTATCGTGCCACAAAAGCACCAAACTCGTATTCTCTATTCGGATCGATCGAACTCTCGCTAAAGGGGCAATAAAGGGAAGCATAAACCTTGCAGAAGCTTCAGTTACGGTCTATGCAGGCCGTTGCATAGACCGTTGCATCTTTGATAATCAACATCTTGATAGCGATTCATATGGCCCGATCAATTTCTTCCATTCCTTCTCTAAAGACTTTAGAAAATGACTCGTCCGTTGGTTCATTTGAGATAAAATCTTTATTTTTATTTTATAGGATATGCGGAAGCTGCTGGAATGAAGAAACTTGCAAGCTTTATGTTTCGAAAAAAAAGCGTTAGCCTTAATAAATGTTGTAGATGATCCCTGGATTTTTTTCTAACGTTAAAAATATAAATATCCTTGAAATCCAGTACTGAACAAAATTTTAAACAATTCTGTCGACACACTCTCCCTCCATTAACCGAAGTTTGGTGGGACTGACGTTACAACTAGACTCTCCACTAGGGTGGTCCAAAAATGCGTTGGAAATTTTTTTTTTGAATTTTCATAGGGACACCCCCCAAATTTGTTCGAATCCACCCAAGAATGAATCCATTTTTTTTGTTTTGAAAAAATATGATATTTAGGGGTGGCGCAAGCCCCATGAAGTTTAACATGTATTTCCCAAAAGAAAAAAATACGTTTTTGTAAATCTTATTCAGAATCCTCAATATCATCTCAATCGAGTTGAAACTCAACATTTCTCTTCACAATCATCCATAGAATACGAAAAAAAAATTTCGCTTTTCGAATATCACCCCCATAATTCAGTTTTATAGGGTCCCAAAGAAACCCCATAAGTGAAAAAATGGGTTTTGCGAGTTTTTGGCGCTAATTATGATTTTTTTGCGGTTTTTTTTATTGCGAATTGTTTCTAATACATAAAATATGACTTTATACTGAAAATTAGATATTTTAATGAATTGTTTAAATAAGTTATTATTGTTTTTAGCAATTTTCTCATAGAATGGAGTTAGAAAGACGCGGTTTTCACAAATTTTCCATTTGTTGTCCAATTTTTAATTATAGGGAAGCAATAGTTCATCAATGTTAACAATGATGATTGTTTAAACAATTTATCATAATTATTAATAATATTATATTTGAATAATGCTAGAAAGATGCGGATTTTTTTTTAAATTTCTGGCTTTCTGTCCGATTTTCATGTATAGTGAAGTAATAGTAAATTCAAGTTAACAAAATAATTGTTCGAACAATTTATTATAATTATT
>CAKNXH010083950.1:31015-43749 GCA_932178445.1 Andricus quercusramuli
TAAAAATATATTCATTTTCTCGACTGGAATTTGAGAAATGTTCTTGATTTTTTCTCGATTTTTTTTTTAACTCAAAATTGTTCAACCATCAAGTCTTTCAATTTGATATTTTATGATTTCGAAGAATTTAAAAATGAAGATATAATTTGGTACACTTAAAATTTCAACCACGCAATTTGGAATATTTACATCTTAAATTAGATTTAATGCAAAACAATGTAAAAAAAAGAAAGATTGTTTCTCTATCAATGCTCTCGAAAAATGCCTGTCTCTCCTCAGATATTCCTTATATTCGCTTTAAACGAAAAAAAAAATGATCAAAAATAGTTTTGCAGAAAGATACCAAAGAAGAAGTAAAAACATCTTACCAAGATCAAAAATGAAATATTGACTAGATGGGAAACCCAAAAATTTTAATAATAAATTCTGAAAAAAAAAGAATCAAGTAAAGTATATAAGAACATTCAGAAAGTTTCAAAGTATTCGAAAACCCAGCTGTATTAAACTTTAATTCAATTTTCTAAAGTACATGTCGAACTGTTTGATAATCGGCTTTACAACTCATTGGCAGTGAACAAACTTTAATCCACTATTTCGTTCCAGTGATCCGGCTATCGGAAATTTAAGGGTGTAGAGTGCTTCAAGCTCGTTTATTTGAGTTTCAGAGAAATTTGAAGGATGAACGATACTGATTTTTCAATCAATTTGATTGGCGTGTTAAAAGATTTTTTTCCCCTTTTACCCCCATTCTTAAAAAACTTCCAATTTTCCCCTTTTCTTTTCAAATATACGATATTTGAATATACAATTGTTTGTTTCACACCTACAAAATTATTCTAATCAAAACTAGAATATGCTACCGTAACTGGTGAAAGCTTCTTTAGCTCACAGAATTATTTATTATAATATGCAATACACAACCTTATCATATGCAAACGCTAACCCACGCACCTTCTTCGTCCCGAGATCTACACCTACCACACCTGAATTTAAATTTTGACAATCTCTGTATCGATTTTTCCATAATTAATAAATAAACTACCAAGATAAACGTACTAATCAACTTGTTGTATCCCCTTATCGTCTAAGGCAATGTTGCATACTGGTTCCTCGCCCTCTCTTTCAAATAACATACTTTTTGTTTTATTCACGTAATTTTTAAGACCCATGTTCTTCATGTTAGTATTCATTCTTATCAACATTCTCTGCAAGCCTTTGATTGACTCTGCTATACAAATATTTTCAGCTGCAAACGCTAACCCACGTACCTTTACGGCACCAATCGCAGACACTAATTCTTTTAACCAGATTTTTCAACGTATCTTTTTCTATGTCTCCGTTATGTTGGCCTATAGATTCACCTACTAATAATTCTAGAAATAGCATCTTAAAGCGTTAAGTATCCCATCTATATCATATAAATTTCCAATCTTGTTATTTCTAATGCTGACAAACTCTGTACTACTACTTCCTTTTCTGTTATCCTTGGGCACTTTTCAATAAAGTAATTTTTCATTTCCTTCGAAATCATTTTCCATGTTCTTCTCCTCTTCTGCTAACCCACGTACCTTCTCTGTTCCGAGATCCACATCTACATCGTTAAAGAGGGCCTTTCTTTGACAATTATCAGTCAGTCCATTTACCCTCACACTCTCTTTTCTACCTGTTTTTATTGCTTTAAGGAGCCATCCATTGACTCATTGCTTCTTCAAGATTCCCAAAGCTTACTTCTATCAACTTCATCAAAAGCTTTTTCCAGATCGAGAAATGCAGAAGAAACTTTTTTGTTTACGCTCAGCCTTTTTTCTGTGATCTGTTTCAAGCTGAACCGCGCAAGGTCTTCCTCGCATAAATCCATTTTGGACCTCCCAGATCTCTTCTTCTGTTTTTTTCATTACTCTATAAACAAGTATTTTCAAATATTTTACGCTTGCGGTGCTTAGTAAGCTGATAGCTCTGTAATTATTGCAGTTGCTTCTATATACATTTCCTTCGGATAATTTTTCTTTTCCTTTGGCCGATAATCTCCCCATCTCGATACATTTCATCAAATCGCACAGCCTGTGAGGTATATATTCGCGACCGTATTTAAGCATTTGAGCATGAATACCATCTACCGACTGTCCCGAAGAATAAGTCACTAACCAATTTTTCCGAAAACAGAGCGTATCAACTACATTATGCTTGGCTAGCGTGTCGTATCTCCATTTAAAAATACATAGAGGTACGACACTTTAGCGAAGTAAAATATAGTTGATACACTCTGTATACGAAAAACTTTGTTAGTGACTTATTCTTCGGGACAGTCGCTACACACAGTAAAAAATAGGCATTCATTTTTATCTGGGATCCTTTTTTGGGCGTTCTAATATGATCTCACAAATAGTCTTATTTCAGTACCAGTTTCTGTCTTGTTTAGTTTGCTAACTTCAGATTGATGAATGATCCGAGATAGCGAACTAAATTGATTCAGAGGGAGCATTGTTTCAATTGTTCCAAACTTCACTCTTACAAAAAACAAAAAATAGATGAAATTAAAAATTCGTAAAAATTAGTGTTGAACCGTCACACTCAGGCGTCGCGAACTTCAGCCCTTTGGGTTACGTTGGTTTCTAAACTTGACAGATTAGAATTTGTTTTATCAGATTTAGTTATTGACAGATGATCCTCATTTGGAGCCTATTTCAATCCACAAATCCACTGTTAGAAATTTCTGTAGGAATTTTCAGAGACACGTCACTACAGCTTTATGCAGAAACCGTTTCTAAATTTTCCTAAACTGTAACAGAAATTTCAGCAACGGTAACTGCATACAGCTTCAGTTACATGTTTCGGAAAATTCTGTTACAGTTTAGGGATTTTCAGTTACTGTAACTGAAGATTTCAAGGGGTTGAAAAATTTTTTTCAGTTCATTAATTTGATTATAAAATGTATAGTATATATTTGTCCTGAGAATATAAATAGAAGAAAAATACGAGTGAAGTTATTACAAACGACTTTCTTATGTATCTATGTTATAATAATACGCACACTCATTGTATCAAATATGTAATCAAAGCCCATCTTTTATGATTAGAAGTTTTCTTTCACATTTGATCAATTGAGTATATTATATAACATAAATATATACGTAGTTATTTACACATAAACTTCGCTCGTATTTAGTCATACTATAATTTATATTTCTCTTTATATTACATGTTTTGAAAAATGTACGCACAGAATTTATATAAAATGTTGTTTTATTTTTTATACTAAATAAAAAATCTCAATTAAACTTTCTTATAATATTACTATATCAATATAGTATATGAAATAATATAAAAACACATGCAATTTCTTATATTGTCGGTAAGAAGTTGTCCATTTGTTTTGCTAATTTTAATTAAAAATAATTTTAAAATGTAGCAAAGAAGAACTTAAGAAAGGTTCTATGCATAATGTTTTCTGTCATAGATTTAAAACAGCAATAAAATTCTTATTGTAAGTAATCAAATAAAAACAATTTCGGTTTTTTTATTAAAATTGCTATAAAATTAAAATCATGGTTTATCAAAAAAAAATGTCTAACATGACGAAGAGGCAGATTAGGGGTTATCCACAAAATATGAGATACTTTAGAGGGGGGGGGGGGTAACAAAATAACAATCACCGTGTTAAGTGTGAGGGGCCGTACTTAAATTAGGTGACGGATTATAGGCCCTTTCTGAGACCCCCCTCCTTCCTGTAACAAACTGCAACAAAACATTTCTACCCTCCCCCACTCTTTCTGTACGTAATTTTTTTTGCCAAAAATGTTTTACTAAATATTGCTGGTAGAATTTCGCGGGGTATTTACATATCAGCATTTTAATCTTGTAATACTTTCAACATAGAATCTTGTATAAACGGAATAAAACAGTATTTCAGATAAAAATTTAAAATTTTCAAATTTATTAATTTATTTTAAACAAAGTAACAAAGTAACGGCCATACCACGCTGGAAACACCAGTTCCCGTTAGATCACTGAAGTAAAGCAGTGTTGGGCGCGGTTAGTACTTGGATGGGTGACCGTTCGAGAATAATACTACTGCGTTGCTGTTGGCGGTCGTGGGTGTGGTGAGCCCACACTTGTAGTTATTTACTACAAGAAACTATCCACCTAGAAACACTACCCGAATCGGGTAGTGTCACGCCTACCCCTAGAGGCTCGCCGGAAGGGAAACGGCTTAATGGTATAAAAAAAGAAATGTCTTTTCTTCTATAAAATATGGATTTTTAATAAGACACTTGAATTTTCAACAAAATAATTAAATTTTTAACATAATAGTTGAATTTTCAACCTAAAAATATAAATACCCAACAAAAAGTGTCATAGTTTATATTTGAATAAAAAAACATGAAATTTATGCAAAAAAAAAAATTTTAACAAAAAAAAGAATTTTCTCTACAAAAATTGAATTTAAATACAAAAAAAATATGATTTCAGCAAAAAATTATTTTTCTACGAAACTGATGTATTTTTACACAACAAAAAGGACATTTTAAACCAAGAAAATTATTTTTCACTACCAAAAAAGGAGAAATTTCAACTAAAGAAGATCAATCCTAAAAAATAGAAATGTTACATTTTCAACTAAAAAATTAATTTCAAACAAAAAAAAAAAGACTTTCCCACTAAGCATTTAAATTTTTAACCAAAGACATAAGCCTTCAATCAAACAAATAAATTTTCAACAAAATAATTAAACTTTCAATCAAAGAGATGAATTTTCAACTAAAAATATAACTGTTCGAAAAAATGATTCCTTAACAAAGTGATTCAACCAAATCTTTCAAATAGGATAATTGAATACTCAAGCAAAGAAGAAGAATTTCTTACCAAAAAGTTGCATAAAAAAAATAAATTTCTACCAAAGCGGATGAATTTATAAATAAGAAAAAAAAATTTTGAAAAAGAGATTAATTTGCTGTTAAAAAAGATTTTATTTGACTTTCCACGATCAAAATATGAAATTTTAACCAAGAAATAAGTTTCTGCGAAAAAAATGAAATGTGTAATCCAAAAAGACGAATTTTTACCCAAAAAGGATGATCTTTTAACAAAATTGTTAAATTCTCTACCCAATAGTTGCATTTTTATCCAAAAATATGAAATTTCTCTTGAGCAGACGAATTTTTATTTAGAAAGAAAATAAACTTTAAAAAAAAATGTAGTTGAATTTTCATCCTGAAAAGATTCCAGTTGACTTTCCGAAATCAAAATATGAAATTTTCAACAAAAAATAAGTTTCTACGAACAAACCTCAATTTTGAATCCAAAGGGACGAATTTTTATACCAAAAGGGATGAATTTTTAACGAAATAGTTCAATTCGCTTCCAAATAGTTGAATTTTTATCCAAGAAAGATAAAATTTGTACTAAAACTTATGAATTTTTAATTAAAAGAAGGACACTTTTTTTTTTAAAGTTGAACTTTCATCCAGAAAAGCCTCCAGTTCATTTTTTAACACCAAAATGTGAATTTTAAACAAAAAGTAAAATTTATACGAAATAGTTAAATTTTCAACAAAACAGTAGAATTTTCAATCACAAGTATGAATTTTTTACAAAACAATTATATTTTCAACCAAACGCAGTTGCATTTTTATCCAATAAAGATAAAACTTCTCTTAAAGAAGATGCATTTTTAATTAGGAAAAAAATTTTTTTTTACATAGTGGAATTTTTATCCGGAAAAGATTTTACTTCTCTTTACAACACCGAAATATACCATTTACGTAGTGTATACAGATACGGCATTTTTTGCCGTATTTTAATTTTGTAAAAGGGTGAATTTTTAAATAAAAAAGACAAATTTAAAAAAAAAGAATCGAATTTTCATCCAAAAGGATTTCAATAGACTCTTCTACAGAAAAATACAAATTTAAAACAAAAAGTAAATTTCTAGGAAATAGTTGAATTTTCAACAGAACAATTGAATTTTTGTGCAAGAAAATGCAATATTTTCACTAAAAAAATACGTACTTTTCCAGGAAAAAGACAAATTTTTTTTAATCCAAAAAATAATTCAGTTGATTTATCAGTAACAAACTATAAGTAACAAAAAGACGAATTTTTTAACATAACAGTTGAGTTTGCAAAAAACTGATGTCTTTTTAAGAACATTTTTAAATTTTCAACCAAATAATAAAAATTTATAACTAAAAAGATAATCTTCAGGAGAATGTTTTTGCGAATTTGCCAAAATTAAGTAATGAGTGAAGGACTCCCTCCTCCTTACCGTAACAAATCGTAACCAAATGTCTCAATTTTAAATTGAAACTGTTTTATACCATTTATAATTATTTTTTTTTTCGCAATTACTTCGACTTGAAGATTACCTTTTCAGTTATAAATTTTATTATTCGTTTAAAAATTCAACAAATTTGTTAGGAAGTCGTACTTTTTGATCGAAAATTTAACTGTTTTATTGAAAATTCAACTAATTTCGTAGAAAATTTCCTTTTTGGTTTAAAATTCATACTATGGTGTAGAAGAGTCAAGTGAACTATTTTTTGGATGAAAATTCAACTACTTTTTTGAAAAATTTTTCTTTTTAATTTGAAAATTCATGGATTTTAGTAGAAAATGCTTCTTCCTGGGATAAGACTGCAACCGTTAAATTAGAAATTCAACAATATTGTTGAAAAGTCATCCTTTTTGGTCGAAAATTTAACTAATTTCGTAGAAAATTTACTTTTTGTTCAAAATTCATATTTTGGTGTAGAAACGTCAGAACTGAAATATTTTTTAGATGAAAATTCAACTATTTTTCTGAAGATTTGTCTTTTTAGTTTGAAAATCCATCTATTTTAGTATAAATTGCCCCTTTATTAGCCAAGACTGCCACTGTTCAATTGGAAATTCAACAAATTGGTAACAAGTCATCCTTTTTTGTTGAAAATTCGTCTTTTTTAATTGAAAATTTAAGAAAATTTACTTCTTATTTGAAAATCATACTTTGATGTTGAAAAGTTATACTGAAATCTTTTTTGGTCGAAAATTCAACTGTTTATGGAAAATTCGTATTTTTGGGTTGAAAATTCAAGTTTCTTTGTAGAAAAATTACTTCTTTAAAATTCATATTATGGTTTTCAGAAGTCGACTAAAATCTTTCTTGGATGAAACCTTAACTATTTTTGAAAAAATATCTTTTTGATTTGAAAATTCACCTGTTTTAGTAGAATTTTCATTTTCTTGGACAAAAATGCACCTGTTTTGTTGAAAATTTAACAATCTTGTTGAAAAGTCATGCTTTCTGGTTAAAAAGTAAACTAGTCAGCCGATAATTAACTTATAGTTTACAATTCTTATTTTGGTGTTAGGACGTGAACTGGAATCTTCTTCGAATGAAAATTTAAGTATTTTTTTAAAGTTTTTTTTTTAATTTATCGGTTTTATAAGAAAAATTTAATCTTGATCATTCTTGATCCTTGTATATTTAGTCTTCCTTCAATCTTCGAATAATTGATCTTTCTGAATAAAAATGTAACTGTTCGGCTGAAAATTCATTTTTTTTTCTGAAAATTTTTATTTCTGATTTCAAAATTCACCTAGCAGAAATTACATCTTTCTCGGTTAAAATGTAACTTGTTGAAAATAAAACTATTTTGTTAAAAAGTCATACTTTTGGTTGAAAATTCTACTGTTTTGTTGAAAATTTAAGTATTTCCTAGAAAATTTATTTTGTTTGAAATTAAAATTTTTTCAAAATATATATTTTGGTGGTAAAAAATGAACTGAAAGTAATATTGATTAAAAAATAATTCTTATAATTGTTTAAATTCGGAATATTATAGACTGTTCAGCGTGAACTTTACCATTCGGGAATTTTCAATTTCGAATATTTTTTTTCGGGAATTTTATTTTTCGGGATTTTCCAGTCGCAATTAATTTTATATTTCCACTGGATTTTTTACGTCGCCGTAAGTGGATTTTCAACGACCTAAGTATATGCAATTTAAAATAATAATTTCTCTAACGGCAAAACTGATTAGAAAATCATTGAGCATTATTCAAAAACTATACCATTGTCAATAAAAAGATTGTTTCTTCTTTTCTATGTGTAAAAATAAAATTTTAATTTTCCTCCTATTCTTCCTTCTTTTCGTGCAAAATGATCCTACATCCTCTTTTTGATCTATTTTTGCGCTGTGATCCCTGCCATCTAAAAAATTGCCTGCACCTAATAAACTGGAACGGTATGTGCCTTTATCGTAGAAATTATTGGCGAAATTTTATTTGAAAATTTTTTTACGGGCTCGCTCAGACGTGTGTGAGGTTGGTACTGAATTTCGAGCAATAAATTTGCCATAATATGCGACTATGTCGTAACTAAACTTAAAGTCAACACTAGATAGCGAAGCTTTAAATCAATATTTAATTTGAGTAATAGGTTCAATTTTCAAATGCACTGTCTCCATAAACTCGAACTTATACACTTGCAATATTCGTTTCAGTCTTGAAGACGCACTTGAATCTGTAAGATATTTCCAGGGCTCGGATCTTGCGAATTTTTCGACTTTTTTGAAAAATGCGACTTTTTGCGACTTTTTTTTTAAATGCGACTTTTTGCGACTTTCTTTAAAAATGCGAATTTTTTTTTAATGCGACTTTTTTTCAAATGCGACTTTTTGCGACTTTTTTTTAAATGCGGCCTTTTGCGACTTTTTTTTTAAAATGCGACTTTTTGCGACTTTTAGAAGAAAATGCGACTAATCGATTCTTTCCGTTTTTCTCAGAAGATCGCTATATTTAGTTTCAATCTTACTCAGAATGAAACTTTGAAAACTGAAATTCAGTAATAAAAAAATGTCAACATTTTAGTTGAGAACATTAGAAATTGAAAAATTTCTGATTAAGGTAGTTATCATGCCAAAAATCAGGTAAATCTCGAAAAAAAAGTTTTCTATGATTTTAAGAATTAAAATAATACAAGTCATTTCTTATGAAAGAAAAAATAATATTTTTGACAAAAAAAGGTTTAAAATTTACGAAAAATAGTGATTCTATCGAAAGTTTTTGTTACTGAATTTATTTCTTATAGCCACGTTTTATCAATTTGAAAAAATGGCTGTTATTTGATAAATCATGGCATGTTTTTTCCGGGAAGAAATTTCCCAGAACTCTACTTTTCCAATTTAGCAAATAAGCAAATAATCTTTAAATACAGTTATTTGTTTAGAAAATTGTTTGTTTGTTTTTAATTTGTCGACGATTTCAGTCATAGATAAATTTATTTTCAAAATTGGGAAAATTGGAGATGTAGAGAATGGTCTCTCCGAAAAAAGCCATCATTAATTAAAATTTAACAATTTTTCAAACAATGAAGAGAAGCGGTAGAAAGAAAAAATGAAATTAGAAAAAATATTCTTAAAAAAATGTTGTTTATAAATTTTAAAATTCTTCTATTGAAACTGATATTTTTCAATTGAATTTTCATCATCAAAAAACTTGGACTTTTTGAATTAGAAAACGCATGGAATTTAATTATTTTAAATTCGACTGAAATGATAGAAGCCTTCTAAAAAATTCCTCTTTTTAGCATGAAAATTCCAAAATTTGGTTGGAAATTCATCTATTTCTGGTTGAAAAGTATCTATTTGTTGAAAATTAAAATTTCAGGCTCAAGAATTCAACTATTTAATTAAAACCGGAACCGTCTTTGGTTAATATTTAATCTCTTTTATTTGAAAATTCGAAAATTTTGTTAAAAATTCAACTATTTGTTTAAAAATTCATCTTTCCGGGTCGAAAACGATCTATTTGTGGAGAGTTCGTCATTTTTAATTGAAAGTTCAATTATCTTTGATAAAATTGACTTTTTGGCTTGAAAACTCAACTATTTAGTTGAAAATGCAACTGTATCTGGATTATTTTTAATATTTTATTTGTAAATTAGACCATTTGGTTAAAAATTTGATTAATTTGATGGAAATTCACCTTTTTGGATTGAAAATTCCTTTTTTAGGGTAGAAAAGACACCTTTTTGATTAAAAATTCATCTTTCTTGGTTAAGAATTAACATTTCTGCTGGAAATTTAACTGTCTTCTGAAAGATTCATCCTTTGCATGAAAATTGAGCCATTTTGTTAAAAATTCATCTATTTCATTTAGATTTTGTCTTTTTTAATTAAAACTTCCAGACAAACAAGATCGGCCTATTTTTCAATAATAATTTTGTAATAGAACGAGTAGATTTTCTATTATTCGTAAAAAATATGATAAAAAATTAAATTTTTGGAAAAACGACCCGAAAAATGAAAAAAAAAGATTAGACAAAGTTGCTCAACCAAAGAAGATATAAAATTTTTTTCGTACTTTCATTATAAAACTAGATTGAAAATAAAAAAACTAACTTTTTGCTAAAACTTTTTGGGAAAAGGACACAAGCTATAATTACATTTTATTTGATAAAATTTTCCGCCTAAATTATATTTACAAATTTGCTCAGAACCGCCCTATGCTAGGATGCGTAGTTTCACTTTAAATCGTAAAAAATAACATTGGGAATAAACTAATTGAATTTATGAAAAAACGACACGAGTTGCAATCAAAATTGTTTTTTTTCCTATCGGATGCGCACTTTTTTCAAAATACAAAAACAAGGCATTGTAAATATCTCAATACCAATGCATAATTATGGTATATATTTAATATACATTTGATAGAAAAGTGTTGAATATAATGTAG
The DNA here is from genome assembly GCA_932178445.1 of Andricus quercusramuli. Taxonomy (NCBI): domain Eukaryota; kingdom Metazoa; phylum Arthropoda; class Insecta; order Hymenoptera; family Cynipidae; genus Andricus; species Andricus quercusramuli. The sequence continues at coordinate 41,732 of CAKNXH010083950.1, forward strand.
AAAATTTCATATTTTGGACAAAATCGAGAGCGAAGCACGAGATGCGGGATGAGAATGTCATCGTTGAAGCCGAAAGAGCTTTAACGAAAGAGAATTCACAATCACCAAATTACAGTTGTTCATACTTTGACCTTTAATTTGAAAAATTCTGTGCACAAATGTGAGGAAAATACAAACACCGGGTGCGTAGCGCGAGGTAAACACATTATCGAGCGCGAAGCGCGTGATGAATATATTATCAAGCGCGAAGCGCGAGAACCGACAGTTGCGGTTGAAAAAAATCTATTTGTTGTAAATTCCTCTTGCTTGATTGAAACTTCATATGTTTTCTAAAAACTTTGTTTTATTGGCATGAAAATGTAACCATTTCGTTAAAAAATCATCTAGATCGTTTGTTCATTTGACGCAACTGTTTAGTTAAAAAATAATTTTTGCTTTTTCAAAATTGAACTGTTTAGTTGAAAATTCACCCGTTTTTGGTTTAGGTTTAATCTCTTTTTGTAAACATTCAACATAATTTTGAAACAAAACAAAAAATCATATTTGAATCAAATATTTGCCTTTACAAACAAATAGTCAGACCTTTAATTAAAATGAACGATTGAAAAAAATGAATTTTTAACCAAATGGTTGAACTTTGATGCAAAAAATACAAATTTTTTAGAAGACATTCAAATTTTCAACTAAAAAGTTAATTTTCAATCAAGAAATATGAATCTTCAGCCAAAAAGATGACTTTTAAACCATAAAATTCAATTATTTTGTTCAACAGTAATTTTTTTTCCAAAAATTCAACTGCGTTGTTGAGCATTCATCTTTTTGGATACAAAATTCTTCCATATGGATTGTAAATTTGTCTTCGTAGTGGAAAAGTTATATTTTTTGTTTGTGAATTCATCTTTTTTAATTCAAAATTAACTTTTTTGTTGAAAAAATCAGCTGTCCCCTCAAAATTCGTCTTTTTCCTCCATTTTTTTTCAAGTATTTGGTTGAACATTTATCTTTCCTAATTGAAAATATTTTTTTGAACGATCATCTTTTCAGATTCATAATTCAACTTTTTTAACATAATTCGCCTTTTCGCTCGAAAATTAAATTGTTTTGTTGGAAGTTAATTTTTTTGGTTTGAAAATTCGTCCACCTGGTTAAAAATTCATCTTTCTCGGTTGGAAATTGACTTTCTTGTTTTTTGTTCTCAAAAGTTTGTCTCTTTTAATTGTAAGTGCAACAATTTAGTTGTAAATGCAACTGTTTGATTACAAAAAAATTGTTGCTTTGTTTCAAAATTTAACTTTAGGTTGAAAATTCATCTTTTTTGATAGAAGTTGAAGTTTAATCACTTTTTTTACCCAAATAGTTGAATTATCAAACAAAACAGAAAATTATATTTTAACCGAAAAGTTGCAACAACTTAAAAACTTAAAAAACAACTTAATAGTTGAACTTTAAATTGAAAGAGTGGAATTTTATAACAAAATAGATGAATTTTGAACCAAGTAGTTGAATTTTCATAACAAATGATACATTTTTTAGGAGATGGTTAAATCTTCAACGGAAAAGTCAATTTTCAATCAAGAAAGATAAATTTTTAACAAAAAAAAAAAAAAAAGATGACTTCGACCATAAAATTCAATAATTTTGTTCAAAAGTAATCTTTTCTGGTCGAAAATAGAACTGTGTTGTTGTTGTTGTTTCAGAATCCTGCAACCTTAATGACTATTGCTAATTTTTGTTAAACCCTAAAGTTTATTTAGATTGTACAAGGAATAATTGAAAGTTAATTATTTTGTACTTCATATTCTCAAATAAATAAAGTTATTTCTGTCGCTCAAATTGAGAGAGATTCACTACTCTCATGTATTTTTAGTAACATAATAAGACAATTTCTAATTGACGGGCCGAGAGTAAAAGCGGTGTGGAATTAGTAGAGGAGCGAAAGCGAATTTGAAAAGCTTCAGCGTAACAACGGTTTGAATGAGCGCCAGAGGGAAAGCGGATTGAAATACGTTAAGGGCAGA
>CAKNXH010083950.1:47232-77733 GCA_932178445.1 Andricus quercusramuli
CCCCCCCCCCCCTCCCTCATAACGTGTTCGGATTTTCTAACACGTGCTACCGTATTTTGTTTTCACTGTTCAATTGTTTTCGTCGCGAATACTTGCTCGTGCATTTTCGGCTTTACACGAAGCTGGTCTACACAGCATGTAACAGAGCCGACTCACCGACACGCTACGTTTGCGTGTGTCGCTCCCAGATGGGAAAGTGGTGGGGGCCGAAAATTCCCATGTTCTGCATGGGTTGGGACTGTGAGTAAAAGCGGGTTGAGTTCGGACTGGGAGCCAAAGCGGGTTGAAGTCCAAAACCGTTTTTCCCCGCGGAATAATTTCAGTTCGCTTCTACCTCATTCATTCCGTTTTCACTCCCATTCTTTTTTCAAGTCTTCTTTGCGTTGACACGAAAACTTAAACCGCTTCTCTTCTGCAACTTATTTTGCACCGCTCTTACTCTCAGCCCGTCAATTAATGATTTTATATTTTCAAGCTTTATTTAATATTCTTATTTCTGGATGAACTGGAAGAGAATTTAGGATTTCCTGATCAAGAAAAGGCTATCAATCTTGAATTAGCCCTGTCAGGGAGATTACTCCTATATTAGAAATTAAAGCCCATTACTAACAAGTCTCGAGAGTATAATTCCGCTGAAGGAGAAAATATTGTTGTGAAATTTCTTATTCACTTATATTTTCAGGGTGGTCGTAAGTCAAGGAAAACCTGGAAAACAGGAAAAAGTTCAGGGATTTTATTTGTCATGGAAAAGTTAGGGATTTTGAAAAAAAATCTTGCAAAAGTCAGGGAATTCCTATAAGATTAAGGTGCTTCAAACGAATCCGTTTTTAGCATAATACAAAACACGTGTACAAGGATCAATTGTTTGATGTAATATTTTTACCAAATAATCTAAAGACTTATACAGGTGTACGACCAGAGCCCCTTTTTCGAAAAATTGTTTTTTTTTTTTTTTTTTTTTTTTAATTGAAAATATCATGAATCTTTTGCGCCTGGAAGTGAGCAACGTGCCACTGGAGATGTACTCATTGTGAACCGAAAACAGGCGCTTAAGGTTTCAAAGTGCGTTCCAATTAACAAAGAAAAAAAAAAAAAAACAAGACCATTTTTCGAAAAAAGGGCTCTCGTCATGCACATGTATAAGTCTTTAAATTGTGTGGTGAAAATATATACATAAAACAATTCATCCTTGTAGTCGTATTTTGTATTATTCTAAAAACCGACTCGTTTGAAGCACCTTAAAATAGTGGTCAAGGACAATATATTTTTAATTTTTCAAATTTTAATTTGAAATTGTTTTATTCCGGTTATAAAAGACTCTACGCAAAAAAAATTACAAAACTATGATTCTGGTTTTCGAATATTAATGGTAAGTTGTTGATTTGCTGAAAATTCGTATTTTGGGCTTGAAAATTACGCTAATTTGGTAGAAAATTAACTTTTTCTTGCGAATGGATATTTTAGTGTTGAAAATTCAACTGAAATCTTTTTCAGTTGTAAATGTAATTTTCATTCTGAAAATTGATTATGCTTGAAATTAGTTATTTTTTGGTCGAAAATTCGCATTTTTCAGTAGATAATAATTTTGTTAAAAATATTCATTTACTTATTAATAAAATATCTCCTAATTTTGAAAATTTCTCAGTTAAAAATTCAACTGCTTTATCAAAAATTCCCTTTTTGACATAAAGTTCAATAATTCGTATGAAACTTTTTTTTCTTTCTTGACTGAAAAATCTTAATTAATTGAAAATTCGCTTTTTTGCTTGAAAATTCATCTTTTTTTTTAAATTGGACTATTTTGTAGAAAATTAATCTTCCGAGTTAAACATTTTTCAATTTTTTCGAGAATTCATCTGTGTAGGTTGAAAATTCAACTATTTGGTTAAAAATGCAGCTATTTTGTTGAGAAATTAATTTTTCTGTTGGAAATTCAGCTATCTAGCTGAAAATTTTACTGTTTTGTGAAAAAAAATTTCTTTCGGATGAAATATCAACTATTACATTTTTTTTAAATTTCATCTCTTTGTTGAAAATTAAACTTTCAGAGTTGAAAATTCAACTGTCTTCTAAAAAATTCGACATTTCGGCTTGAAAATTGAACTATTTGGTTGAAAGTGCCACTGTTTTTGGTTGAAGTTCAATTTTTTTAGATTATGCAATTGTTGTTGTGGAAAAAGCAACTATTTGGTTGAAAATTCAACTGTTTGGATGAAAATTCCACTTTTATGATTGAAAATTAACTTTTTTGTTGAAACCTTATATTTACGAGTTGAAAATTTAACTCTTTTACAGAAAAATTGCTTTTTGGCTCAAAAGTTCAATAATTTGGATAAACTTTTTTTCTTTTTTGACTGAAGAATTTTAATTTGTTGGAAATTCCCTTTTTTGGTTGGAAATTCATCTCTTCAATTAAAAATTGGACTGTTTTGTAGGAAATTAATTTTTTTGGTTGGAATTTCGTCTTTTTGGTTTTGGAAATTCATCTCTTTTGGTAGAAAATTTATATTTTTTATTTGAAATATCAGTTGATTGTATTTTTTGGTTGAGAAATTATCTTCGTACGTTGTGAATTCAGCAAACTGGTTAAAAATCCAACTATTTTATTGAAAATTTAATTATTTTGTTAAAAATTTAAATCTTTCTTTAAAATGTTAAACTTTTCGGGGATTGAAAATTAGATTATCTTTTAAAATATTCGTCTTTTCTGCATGAAAATTGAACTATTTGTTTGAAAATGTAACTGTTTTTGGTTAATGTTCAATATTTTTGCATTAAAGAGTTGAATATTTGATTCAAAATTTATTTTATTTACTTTAAATTTTAATTTTTTGATTGTAAAGGGAACATTTTGGTTATAAATTATTTTTTGTTGTTGAAAATTCATCTTTCTTGATTGAAAATTAACTTTGTTATTGTAAATTCATCTCTTTGGGTTTAAAATTCAAAAATGTTTTTTCGACTTTTCAGCTTGAAAGAAAATTCAACAATTTGTTTAAAAATGGAATTATTTCTTTTTAATGTTTAATATTTTTTTGAGCATTTAATAATTTTGTTGAAAATTCAAGTAGTTTGTTGAAACTCATCTTTTTTTCAAGAATTCAACTTATTTGTTGAATATTTTTCTATTTGGATAGATAATTTGTCTTTCTGGATTTAAAATTAATCTATTTTTGTTGATAATTCAATTTTCTTCTGAAAAATTCAATTATTTGGTTGAAACTGCAACTTTCATTGGTTAAGGTTTGATCGTTTTTGTTTGAAAATTCGATTGAAAGTTTATCATTGTGGGTTGAATATACAACAATTTATTTAAAAATTAAACTGCTTGTTCAAAAATTAAACAATTTTGTTATTTTTTTTTATTTTTTCTTTATGGTCAAAAATTCAACCAGATTTTATAGTTTAAAATAATTTGTATTTGTATTTTCTCGGAACGGGTTACTTTTTAGTAACTTAGTTACTTTTCGATCCGCGGTTACTCAAAAGTTACTTATTTTATGAAAAGGTTACTTCTGGTTGCATTTTTTGCCCACAATAACGAAATGAATTAATTCATTAATCGCCTTATTTAAAAACTTGTGAAAAATGTAAAAATTCAAATTTTTTCATTAAATTTGGCACTTTATAGCCGGGAAAATAAGTGAAAAACGATGAAATAATAATTAAATCGTATGCAAAATGTATAAAAAGGGCTATCAATAAAATTATCATGAATCCTGATAAGAATCGCAACTAAGCTAAAATTGCTCGTTTTTAAATTAAAATTTAAATATTTTTTGTCGAAATTTAATTTTAAAATTCGCTTTTTTTTTGTAGAAAATTAACCTTCTTGATTGAACATCACCCTTTTGTTTTAAAATACATAATTTGATTTGAAAATTCATCTTTTTGGTTGGAAATGTACTTATTTTGTTGAAAATTCGTCTTTTCCAGTTGAAGATTCCCCTGTTTTCGTAGAAAATTCAACTATTTGGTTGACACATAGCTTTTTTGTCAAAAATCCATATATACTGGTTGAAGTTCAACTGTTTTGTAAAAATTGATCTTTTTGGCTTGAAAACTAAAAACTTTGGGTTTTTAGTGAAAACTCTTTTTTAGTGAAAACTCTTTTTTAGTTAAAACTCTTTTTTTAGTTAAAACCCTCACTTTACAACTATCTTGTCGAAAAATCGTCTTTTTTAATATGAATTCTACTGTTTTTTATATTAAATTAAAATCTTTTTTGGTTATTGTATCAACTATTACATTTTTCGTTGACAATTCATATCTTTAGTCAGAAAATGCATTTTTTAAATGAAGATACATCATTTTCATTCAAAATTCATCTCTGGTTGAAATTGTAACTACTTTGTTGAAAATAACTTTTTTAAACTAAAAATATAACTATTCCGGTAGAAAATTTAACTAATTTCCTGAAAATCCGTTTTAGTTGTTGTCGAGAATTAGATTTATAACGGAAAATTCTATTTTTGGTTGGAAATGTATCTTTTTTTAAATAAAATTGAACTATTTGGTTAAAAATTGATATTTTTTTATTTAGAAATTAAATTAGTTTGAAAATTTATGTAATTTGTGGAAAATTAGTTTTTTTGTAGAAAATCAATTTTTTCAACTGAAAATTTAACTGTTCCATTTTTAGTTGAAAATTCATCTTTTCTAGTTCAAAATTCAACAATTTGGATGAAAAGTTGTCTTTTTAAATTGAGAATACGACTATTTCGTTGAAAATCCACATATTTTGTTAAAAATTGATTTTTTTGTGTAGAAAATGATGTTTTTTTCGAAATTTAATCTTCTTGTTTGCAAATTGTTCTTTTCGATTGAAAATCAAGTAGTCCAGTTGAATATTTATTATTTTAGTTGAAAATTCATCTTTTAGGTAGGAAATAAAATTACTTGTTTGAAAGTTTTTTGGTTGAAAAATTGTCTTTTTTAGTTTAAAATTCGTATTTTTTGGTAGAAATTGGTCTTCTTGGTTGAAAATTCAACTTTTTGGTCAAAAATTCAATTATTCTAGTTGAAGATTCATCATTTCACTTGAAAATTCATCTTTCTCATTCAAAATTCAACTATTCCAGTTGAATATTCAAAATTTTATTTGAAAATTCATCTTTTTGTTTTAAAATGTAACTGTTTTGTTGAAAGTTACTTTTTTTTTGGAAGTAATTTTTTTATCTGAAAATTTAACTTATTCCAATTGAAAATTCTATAGTTGTAGTTGAAAATTCATCTGTTTGGTTAACAATTAATTTTTTTAATTCGAAATTGAATTATTCAAGTTTAATCTTGAAATTAGAGTTGAAAATTAAGTTTAGAGTGAAATCAATATTTACTGGTTGAAAATTCAACGGTTTTTTAAAAATTTATCTTCTTGGCTTAAAAGTTCAACAATTTGGTTGAAAAATAACATATTTTGTTAAAAAATCGTCTTTTCGAATTAATTCTACTGTTTTTTATATTAAATTGAAATCTTTTTTGGTTATTGTATCAACTACCAATTAAGCAAAGAGAATATTATTAACAATGATAATAAATTGTTTGAACAATTATTTTGTTAACTTGAATTCATTATTACTTCACTCCAATTGAAAATTAGACAAAAAGCCAGATATTAAAAAAAACGCATCTTTCTAGCATTATTCAAATATAATATTAATGATAGTGATAAAAAATTGTTTAAACAATTAATTTTCTTGTCTCTAGTTAATTATTTAACTTATCTTCATTGAAAATTTGACTAGAAGTGAATTTTTTTTAACTGCAATTTTGTAGCATTTTTCTAAGAGAATATTATAAACATTAATAATAAATTGTTTAAACAATCACTCTTGTTAACATTGATGAACTATCACTTCCCTCTAATTAAAAATTGGATAAAAAATGGAACATTTGTGAAAAAACCGCGTCTTTCTAACTCCATTCTATGAGAAAATTGCTAAAAACAATAATAAATTTTTTAAGCAATTTATGTGAACATCTAATTGTCAGTATGAAATGGTCTTCTATGTGCCAGAAATAATTTTCACTGAAAAAACCGCAAAAAAATTCATAATTACCGCGAAAAACTCGCAAAACTCATTTTTTCACTTATCGGGTTTCGATTGAGATAATATTGATGATTCTGAGTAAGATTTACGAAAACGTATTTTTGTCTTATGGGAAATACATGTTAAACTTCATGGGGCTTGCTGCACCCCTAAATATCATTTTTTTTTTCAAAACAAAAAAAATGGATTTATTTTTGTGTGGATTCGAACAAATTTTTGGGGGTTCCCCATGAAAATGAAAAAAAAAAATTTTGGACCACCCTGTTGAGCATGTTAGAGCAATTCCGGTCTCTTAGCTACATAAAATTAAATAGAATAATTCCCTTTTAGAGCTTAATGGTACTTCATATAGAAATTGGGAATACGTCAGGAGGAATGAAAATTGCAGCGAGAACTCTAAAATATATTCTGCATTTCCCGTTCCGTGCTTACCAATAATAGAGTGGGCACTGGGTAGTGCGTCTACTCTGTAGCATTGAAACCAGATTGCATCTATTGAATCTGATATGCAGTCTCACTGGACTTCATTTGTAAGCAAAATCAGAATTTCGCGTGGAAGAAATTTTTTTCATGTTGCTGATTTACATAGCATATGGTTGAATAAATTTTCTATAAAACTGGATGGAGATTCTAGATGGTATAGATCCCACCTCAATTCCTCTCCATTAATTTACCCTCACTTCCCCTCCACTACCGGTACTTACCCACTTCTTCCGCCTAATCCACCTACACATGTTTCCCCTCACTTTCCCTATTTTCCCTTATTTCTACTACCTCCCCTCGCCTAATTTCCTCTTCACCTACTTCCACTGCCCTCATTTCCCATAATTTTCCCACCGATGCTCACCCTTATTTATAACTAATTCCTCTACTTTGCGTTCCCTTACTTCCACTCCCCTGACTTTTCCTCCCATTCTTCCAGTACTTCCTCACGACTTCCTCTTCCTCTCCCCTAACTTCCCTTACTTTTCCTATGATCATTTCTCCTCATTTCCTCTACATCACGTCCTCTCATTTCCCTGTATTTTCCCTTACTCCCATCTTCCTTACTTGCCCTATTCTCTCTTCTATAATTTCCCTCATTTCCCCCTGTTCGCATCTACTCACTTCCCCTACTTCCCCTTCCCTCCACAATTCGCCGCATTTCCCCTCATTTATCGTACTCCCCTCACCTCATTTCTCCTCAAATCCTTTCCCTCAATATACCCTCCATTCCTCTCCACTCACTCCGGTTACTTTTGCCCACTTACCCCTCCTTTAGACTTGTAAATTTGTATGCATTTTTATTTTGTATTCATATCAGAGGTCAATGAGGTCATGGGTTAGGGTGGCAAATTTTTAGGGGCGGTACGGTGGCTTGGAGTTTTTTTATCATGACAGAACATGTATGTTAGAGACCTGAAAAAGGGGATTTTACGTTTGGTAATGATTTTGGGGCTGGGGAGAGCATGGAAAAGAGGATTTTACACTTAGGGGCTATTTTTGAGGTTTGGGAGAACTGAATAAGCGGATTTTATCTTCAGGGGTTTTTGAGACAGGGTTGAGTTGGACAAGGGGATTAAACACTCAGAGGTGGTTTTTTTACTAGGGAAAGCTGAGAAAGGGGATTTTACATTTAACATTGATTTTTGAAGCAGGGGAGATCTGGACAATGATTTCACATATAGCGGTGGTTTTTGAAACTGGGGAGGGCTGGACTAAGAGATTTTAGACTGCGGGATTATTTTTGGGGCTGAGGAGATTTGTACAAGCGGATTCTATCTTTAGGGGTTGTTTTTGAGGCAGGGGTAAGCTGGATAAGAGGGTGTAACACTGAGGGGTGGTTTTTGGGACTAGGAAGAGCTGGAAAAGGAGTTTTTACATTCACAAGTGATTTTTGAAGCAGGGGAGGTTTGGAAAATTCGATTTTACACATAGGGGTAGTTTTTGAAACTGGAGAAAGCTAGAGTAAGGGCTTTTACACTTAGGGGTTGTTTTTGGGACTTAAGAGAGTTCAATAAGGCGATTTTATACTTAGGGGTGAGTTTTAAGGCTGGGGAGAGCTAGGCAAGGGGATTTTAGACTGGGGGGTTAGTTTTGGGGCTGGGGAGAACTGAGTAAATGGATTTTATCTCCAGGGGTTGTTTTTGAAGCAGGGGTGAGCTGGACAAGGGGATTTAACACTAAGAGATGGTTTTTGGGGCTGGGGGGAGCTGGACAAGGAGATTTACGGTCAGTGGTGCGTTCTCAGGCTTGGGAGATCTGGATAAGGAGATTTCACATTTAGTAGTGACTTTGGGGGCAGGGGAGACCTGAACAAGGGAATTTTACATATAATAGTGATTTGGGGGCTGGGGAAATTTGGACAAGAGGATTTCACATTTACGAGCGATTTTTGGTCCTTGGGAGAACTGGACAAGCGGATTTTACTTTGAGAAGTTGTTTTTAGACAGGGGTGGGCTGGAGAAGGGGATTTAACACTTAGGGGTAATCGTTGGGACTAGTGATAGTTGGAAAAGAGGATTTCATACTCAGGAGTGATTTTTGGCACTGGGGGGGCTACACAAAGGGATTTTACGGTTAGGGGTGAGTTCTGGGGCTGAAGAGAACAGGACAAGGGGACTCAACACATAGGGGTGATTTTTCGAACTGTTGAGAGCTGGGAAAGGGGATTATACACCCAGGAGTGGTTTCTGGGACTGGGGAGAGCTGAACAAAGAAATTTTACACTTAGGGGTGAGTTTTGAGGCTGGAAAGAGCCGGACAAGGGGATTTTCAGTTAGGGGTAATTTTTGGGACTGGTGAGAGCTGGAAAAGGGGATTGACTTAGGAGTGATTTTTGGGGCTGGGGAGAGCTGGAAAAGGGGATTTTAAGTTAGGGGTGGGGTTTAGGACTGGGGAGAGCTGGACGAGGGGATCTTACACTCGGGGTGAGTTTTGGGGCTGAAAAGAACCGGACAAGGGGACTTAACACTTAAGGGTAATTGTTGGAACTGTTGAGAGCTGGAAAAGAGAATTTTACACCCAGGAGTGGTTTCTGGGACTGTGAAGAGTTGGACAAAGGAATTTTTGGGACTGTTGAGAGCTGGAAAAGGGGACTGACTTAGGGGTGATTTTTGGGGCTGCGGAGAGCTGGAAAAGGGGATTTTTAGTTAGTGGTGTGGTTTAGGGCTGGGGAGAGCTGGAAAAGGGGATTTTACACTCAGTGATGGTTTTTGGGACTGGGGAGAGCTGAACAGAATGATTTTACACTTAGCGGTAAGTTACGGGGCTGGAGAGCTCAACAAGGGGATTTTAGACTTAGGGGTGAGTTTGGAGCTGGGAAGAGCTGGACAAGGGGATTTTCAGTTAGAGGTGGGTTTGGGGGCTGGGGAGAGCTGGCCATGGGGATTTTAAATTTATTAGCTTTTTTCGACAGGACACAGCTGAACATGTACTGTAATTATTACTAATTTTTACATTTTAAGCTCTACCTTTTTTTTCTCATATAGAAGTTAACGTTTATTTCTTGTTAAGTAACAAATCCTTTCTAGGGGTAAAAAAATTTGTAGGATTGAGATTTATATTTTTGTAAAACTGATAACTGATAAAACTTATTTTCAGACCTTCAACGGCCTAGCGGAACCTTTAAACAATTTCTTATAAACAAAATAAATATTCTGGCAGTAATTTTTTTAACAAAAATGATAAATTTATGGGGTAACGTTTGTAAATTTGGAAAATTAAAATTGTATTTGATATTTTGGAAGTTTATAGTAGTTCAAACAGAGCAAGTATTGAAATTCTAATTCAAACCACTGTATTGTGAAGAGAAATGCCTGTAGAATGGAAAGTGATTAGTACAGTTGAGTAGTTTATCTCGCCCACAAGAGTCGCTCCCGATTCTTGAAATTTCCTGCAATTGAACAGTTCGAGGGAGTTTACATTCGAAACCACTGATTCAATTAAGCTTCAAATTAATAGTACAATTCTTGGTCTATATTGCGGAATCTGGTATTAGCAAAAGGCCCACCAATCTCAAATAGTAATTCTAAAATTATAGTATATAAATACAAACATTAGTAATTTTACAATACAATATTTTAATTATGTTACACAGACTTGGAATGGTATAATTATATTAGTATTTTGATTTTTACATTTTCATTCTATAATGAGAAGGTATTAGATTCGTGTGGTTCAACAAAATTCTTCAAAACAAAATAGTTGAATCCTCAAGCAAAGAAAATTAATTTTCAATTAAACAGTTGTATTTTTATCCAAGAAAGATGAAATTTCTAATAAAACAGGGGATTTCTTAAATCAAAAAGACATTTTTTCAAAAATAGTTAAGGTGTCATACAAAAAAGATTTTAGTCGACTTCTGAACACCATAATATGAATTTTAAAGAAGAAGTAATTTTTCTACAATGTATAACTTTTCAACATCAAAGTATGAGTTTTAAATAAGAAATAAATTTTCTTGAATTTCCAACTAAAAAAGACAAATCTTCAAAAAAATAGTTGAATTTTCATCCAAAAAATATTTCAGTCGACTTTTCAACATCAAGATATGAATTTTGAATGAAAAGTCCATTTTCCACGAAATTAGTTGAATTTTCGAACGAAAAGGATGACTTTTCAACAATATTGTTGAATTTTCAATTAAACAGTTGCAGTCTTATCCAAGAAAGAAGCATTTTCTACTAAAATCGATGAATTTTCAAATAAAAAAGACAAATTTTTAAAAAAAGACTTGAATTTTTATACAAAAAACATTTCAGTCTGACTTTCCAACATCCAAATATGAGTTTTAAATCATAAGTAAATTTTCTTGAATTTTTAATTAAAAAAGACAAATTTTCAACAAAAAAAGATGACTTTTTAACGAAATTATTGAATTTGCAATTACACAGTTGCAGTGCATCCAAGAAAGATACATTTTCTATTAAAATGGATGAATTTACAAATTAAAGACAAATTTTCAAAAAAATAGTTGAATTTTCATCCAAAAAATAGTTCCCTTGACCTTTCTACACCATAGTATGAATTTTAAACAAAAAAGGAACTTTTCTACGAAACAAGTTGAATTTTCAATAAAACATTTAAATTTTCGATCAAAAAGTACGACTTCCTAACAAATTTGTTGAATTTTAAACGAAAAAAAAAAAACTGCGAAAAAAATAGAAATAATTATAAATGGTACAAAACAATTTCAATTTAAAATTGAGACATTTTGTTGCAAATTTTTGCAAATTCGCAAAAACATTCTCCTGAAGTTTATCTTTTCAGTTATAAATTTTTATTATTTGGTTGAAAATTTAACAATTTTCTTAAAAAGACATCATTTTTTTGCAAACTCAACTGTTTTGTTACAAAATTCTTCTTTTTGGGTTAGAAATTCAACTCTTTTCGTATAATATTAACGTTTTGTTCAAAATTCATAGTTTGTTACTAATAAATCAACTGAATTATTTTTTGGATTAAAAAAAAAAATTCTCTGAAAATTTTTCTTTTTACTTGAAAAGTACATTTTTTTTAGTGAAAATATTGCATTTTCTTGCACAAAAATTCAACTGTTCTGTTGAAAATTCAACTATTTCCTAGAAATTTACTTTTTGTTTTAAATTAGTATTTTTCTGTAGAAGAGTCTATTGAAATCCTTTTGGATGAAAATTCAATTCTTTTTTTGAAAATTTCCCTTTTTTATTCAAAAATTCTCCTGGTTTTGTAGAATTTCCATTTTGCTTGGACAAAAATGCAACTGTTTTATTGAAAATTCAACTATTTCCTAAAAAATGTACTCTTTGTTTAAAATTTGTATTTTTTCTGTCTAGTCTATTGAAATTCTTTGGGATGAAAATTCAACAATTTTTTTTGAAAATTCGTCTTTTTGATTTAAAAACTCACTTGTTTTAGTAGAATTTCCAATTTTTTTGGACAAAAATGAAACTGTTTTGTTGAGAATTCAACTGTTTCATAGAAAATGTACTTTTTGTTTAAAATTTGTATTTTTCTTTAGAAATTTTTTATTTGTCTATTGAAATTCTTGTGGATGAAAATTTAATTCTTTTTTTGAAAATTTGTCTTTTTGATTCAAAAATTCACCTGTTTTTGTAGAATTTTTATTTTTATTGGACAAAAGTTCAACTTTCTGGTTGAAAATTCAATTTTTTTGTTCAAAAGTCATAATTTTTGGTTGAAAATTCTACTGTTTTGTCGAAAAGTCAACTATATCGTAGAAAATTCACTCTTTGTTTAAAAATCATATTTTGGTATTAATAAATTAACTGAAAGCTTCTTTGGATGAAAGTTCAACTTTGAAAGAAAAATTTTTCCTTTTTTTTTATTGAATATTCATCTCTTTTAGTAGAAATTGCATCTTTCTTGGATGAAAATTCGACTATTTGGTAGAGAATTCTACTATTTCGTTGAAAATTCATCCCTTTTGGTTGAAAAAATTCTTCCTTTTGGATGAAAAATTCAATTTTGTTCATAGCAACTTTTTTTTGTAAGAAAATTAATATTTTGATCTTGAATGGTCAACTGGAATCTTTTCTGGATGAAAATGCAACTATTTTTTCAAAATTTGTTTTCTTTTCAAATTTTATTAAAAGGTCATCCTTTTCTGGTAAAAATTCGTCTTTCATAGATTACAAATTCAATTTTTTTCGTAGAAATCTTTTTTTCCGTTTGGAGAGTTATATTTTTAGTTGAAATTTCATCTCTTGGGTTAAAATTTTAACTATTCTGTTGAAAATTAATCTTTTTAAATTCAAAATTGTACTACTTGTGTAAAAGTTAACTTTCATTGTTCAAAATTTATTTGCTTTGATTGAAGGCTTATTTCTTTGGTTAAAAATTCAACTTTTTAGTGAAAGTATTTTTTTTAATTAATTTTTTAAATGAAAATTTTAATGAAAAAAAGCTTTTCCATTTTTTTAAGATTGATCTTTTTTAGTTGAAAATTGTCCTATTTTGGAAAAAAAATTCTTGGTCTAAAATTTATTTTTTGTTGGATAAAAATGCATCAGATTCGTGGAAAAATAATTTTTCGCTGAAGTCATATTTTATCTTTGTAAATTCAATTTTTGTAGAGAAAATTCGTCTTTTGGCTTGAAGTTTCAACAATTTAGGTGAAATTTTCTTTCTTCAGTGGAAAATCTTTATTCGTTGAAAATT
Organism: Andricus quercusramuli; assembly: GCA_932178445.1. Lineage (NCBI taxonomy): Eukaryota > Metazoa > Arthropoda > Insecta > Hymenoptera > Cynipidae > Andricus > Andricus quercusramuli. The sequence goes on from CAKNXH010083950.1 coordinate 60,423, forward strand.
CGTCTCTTTGATTTTAAAAAACTTCTTTCTTGCTATAAATTTCAATATTTAAAAAAAGAATCTACGCAAAATTAGGGAAAAGTTTTTTTTTTTTTTTTGGTAGTATTCGTCTGACAAGAGTGAAAAAAGTCTCGTGTGAAAGAAGGATCAAAGTGGAAAAGGTCAGGTAGTTTGAAGTCTGTGATGGTTCGAAGCACAAATTCAATACTCTAAGTCAAATAAATTTATCGAACTTTTGAGAGAATTGAGAAACTTTCGAGAAATCGCTATTTCTTCATGCATATCTAAAAGTTCTCACTGAAGTCGCATTCAAATTTTCACTTGGAACAATTTATTCATATAAATGAATGCAACTTTTTGATGTTCTTTTTCCTCAAATAATTCTAGGTCATGCTTCAGGAAATCAAATTCTTCTTCTTACTTTTTCTTTCTCCCTCTGTTATGAGTTTTATTAAATTCCTAGTTTTTGGATGTGAAGACATTTAATTTTCGCTAATATAAATTTTGAGAATTAATTTGAATTTAACTTTGTATATGATGATACGTTATTTCAATCGAATGCCCCAAAGAAGAATCCTCTATATTTAATCGAAATCGGTTAATATTCAATAATATTTATTTTTTTAAATTATTATATGTATAATAATAATATTTAATAATATAATATTTAAACTGGATGATATTCAAAAAATAATTCTGTATTTCAGTATATTGTTTAAAATTCGTCAAAAAGGGAAAGAAACAATCATACAAATCGGGTAAATAATCTTAAATCACTCTTATGGTTCCCCGAAGAAAATCCCATGAGTGACAAATTTGAATTTCACGTAATATTGCAGTTTATATTATATTCTATTGTTTAAATAATTTTAAGTTGGTTAAACAAATGTTTTTGCAGGCAAGTCGCGAAATAAACGTTATAAGTTCTTTAATCAATAGTTACGATAAAATGATTTGTTTAAATAATTTTGCAATTACATAAATAACGCCTGCTTGTTCAAGGAAAAAAGGTTTAGCTAGAAAAGTTAATAGGTATTATTTTGTTTAAATAAATTCAGGGTGCGCAGTCTTCCCCTTTTTTCTTGAAATTCCCCTTTTTCTCCCTATTCAAAAATTATCTTATTTGTTGAAAATTTAAAATTGCAAAATTTTAAAATAAATTTCTTGCTCAGTTAAAATTTTTTTGAAAATGTGCAAAAACATGTTTTTTGTATTGAGTAATACACACACATTTAAAAAAAACTTCGAACTTGAAATTTATTCAGCTATGACCAAAGAAAGATTTTTTTCATTTCGCTTTTTCGGAAACAATTTGAAATAATAGAAATAATACAATTTTTCTTTGGTTCAAGCTGGCTCAATTTCAGGTCCGAATCGATCCAAAAAACATGTTTTTGTATATTTTCAAAAAATTTTGAATAAGGCAAATTTTATTTTAATTTCAAGCAAAATTTTAATTGTAAATTTAAAAAAGCGAACAGGAGATATTAACCGATTTCAAATTGTTTTCTTTATTTGTTTTGGATCTCGACCCACCAAATCTATTCATCCATTAGCGTAAAATTTGTGTCCGTGGAATCTGCAATAGTTTCCGACGAAATCATAAATGACTGCTGAATTAATTGCAAATATGAGCGGGAAGTAAAACAATTACTGTGATCGTGTTCACTGATGTGGTAATTACGTCGAGTGACTTTCGAGGATTCTATTGTTGCCATTCCCAGCCGTCAAAGCGAGCAGAATCATCAGGTGGCTCATTGCTGGTTCGTCCATGTATCATTGTGTCCCAGCAAGTTGACATTTAGCATAAAACCTAAATAGGTGGTATGTAACTTCGATTTCGGCTTCCGTTTACAGACCGGAAACTAAGCTGATCTCATTAGAGTGCTTCAACAATATCACCCTCAAACATAGTTGTTTTCCACCCCGAAGACCATAATATTCTAGGGAACAAATCCATGCTCACTAGAGTATATGAACGGATCCTCGTTAATTTGTAGTTCACCGAGGCGAGTGCCGATTTATCAGAAAATAGCGTAGTTACATACACACATAAAATAACAATGTCGCAGAAGGTAGAAAGCATTTCTCAGAATAAGTCACGTGTTATGTTGCGCGTTACAATGTTTAGTTGTTGTGGGCTCTGCAATTTACTCGAGGAATATAATTATTGACCAATGGTTTCACAAAAAAATCCTATCTCATTATAATTGCGCTGTAAAAATGTTATAAACTTCAAAATATATGTCGTAGGCATTTAGAAGCTTTAGGCAGTCAGCTGGATGCCTAAACATTGAGCCGACTGTCCTAGTTCAGAAGAATTAAACATGAAAGAACTAACCATGGAGTATTCAAACGAACATTAAACGACTATCTAATATTTGATTGTTAATTTGACGTTCATCTAATTAATGAAATATACTCTTACAAAATAATAGGAATAATAATTTTATGTCATATACGTACTCAATGACAGATTTGTGAAAACAAATCTAATCATTTTATTAGACCTCCAATATTAATATGTTTGAATAAATTTCCTTATGTCTTACGGTCTATTTGTTAATAAAACATCCACTCATTTGACATTTTGTTTTATTCAAATAATCATTGCACGCTACGTACGTTTCAACACTACTTTGTGTCTTTTTCAAGCAAACCTAAATTAAAATTAAATATATGTTATACGCGGCTTGTATAGAGCGAGACTCTTTTATTGGTAGATTTAAAACACTCTCGCAGACGACGTTTATTCATTCAATAGGCAACCATTTTAAATTATAATAACTAGTAATAAGACCCGTAAGTTAGAAAGAGAGAGAAATAGGTACTCCATGAAGTGACGTCAGCAGTGACGTCAGCAAGGCGCAGGGCGAGTAGAGGCGAGAGTCGCGAGTAGAGCGCCCTCGAAACTCGACGCGCGCATCTCCCACCAACGATTTTCTACCCTCTCCGCTCGACTCCCACACATCGCCCACGCAGCCTCCCCGTTATAAGGGCGCGCACGAGCCCAGAACGATCAGAAAGTGTTTGGGAGCTGGATGCCAGAACCTTCTCACTTAAATGCTACAGCTGGTTGCCAGCCCTAGGTTTTCACCGCAAGCCATTGCCGTGTACAACAGATCTCTCTCTCTACCGCCAGATTCCTCCAGCTGGTTGCCAGCCAGAGGACAATCGACGACTCATCGCCTTCGCCCTCTTGTGAGGAAGCAACCACGAACGCCGACGCCTTACTTTTCCACTCACCTACCTATAAGAATCACCATGGTAAGAATAATAATAAAACCTTGAATAAAGAAAATTCGAAAAGAAAACATACCATCTTAAGTTTTTTCGTTCCTGGTCACTTAACTTCTCCCCCTTCTTTCCTCCGCTAACGGGTTAGCTGGCATACCAGCAGGCCTGTTTCCGCTGAGACAGCTGGCATACCAGCCCTCTCAGCCGAGACACTGACTAACTTCTCCCCTCTCCCACGACCAACAAACAGATCTTCTCTAACTAAGTTCTTTCCAGAAAAGAAAAAGAAAATTAAAAACACCCGGTCAACACGCTTTCTCTTTTTATCTTACGAGATAAACACATCACTTCCCCTTTCCACCTCTCTCCACATTTATCCTCTCACTCTTTCCCTCCTACGATCACACCCACCTTTCACCTACCTTGAAGCCTATCCACCATACATCCCTTCTTTACAGAGATGACAAAGTTCCCTCTCACTCCTTCCTATGGGTCCCCTACCTCTCCTATCTCTTATTATCTCATGAGATAATTCCTTCTCACCCTTTCTTCGCAGAGAAACATCCTCTATTCCGACTTATATCCTTCTTACTACATCCAACTTATCCCACCCAAAAGTAAGGAGCATATCATATATATACTCTGTAAATCTGAACTAGTGAAAATTTCACTAATTAAATTAGTAAACGTTATGGTTCACTAACAAAATAGTAATATTTTGAGGTTTGACTTCTAAAATAGTATGTATTTCACTAATAAATAAGTATATGTTTTACTAATATCAATTAGCAAACATGGTTCACTATTATATAGTAACTGCGCTTTACTAATTCAATAGCAACCTAGCGCGATCACTAACGAATTAGTGAACTGTAATGAACTCGACCAATTGTGTCAAAAGTGCCAGAAGCGAAGGGAAGCGGTCTCGAATTGTTGAATTGTGGTAAATTAATTTATGAATCAAAGGATTAATACTGGTGTTATTGAGTAAGTACATAATGATCATATATTATATATAAGTATTATCATTAAATTGTAATATTATAACTATTCTTATATATGATTTTTATTCAGTCTTAAGTAGTAACTCTGAAATTTTATATGAAAAAATATAATCTTGATCCCGAGTTTTATTGAGCGAATGGCAATCATATAAAAAAGGTAGGTAAACGGTGACCACGATTCTGTCAGAGTGGTTTACCTGAAATTAAAACAAAATTGCATGTTAATCTATAGGTGGATGGCTATCGCTGGAACTAGGATTGTTTGAAAATCTTGAAAACTCAATTTTTTATATGCTTTTAAACATTAAGACCCAAAATTTTATGATTTTTTACGACTATTTTTTTTTAACAAAAAAAAAACGTTCCAATATTTTTCAAAAATTCCAGTTTCGGCGATAGCCGTACATGTGCTGAATGTACCATTAAAATTTGGAAACAATCTATTGAACCGTTTTTGAGAAATCATGGTCGCCATTTTAAAAAATGTAGTTCAGTAATTAACTTCTTAAATTAATTTTGAGAGAGCTAAATTTAAAGTTTGATCATTACAATTTTAATTGTATTATTGAAAAATAAAATTATTTGAAAGTGAAATTTTTGAATTTTGATGTATAAATAAAAATTGAACACTTATTAGTTTACAAAAACTTCAAGTAATTTTAAGAGGTACTTAAAATTATTCCAAGAATCGTGAAAGTTTTCATAAGGATAAAAATTTTTTCTTAAGCTTCCTAGCAAACTTAAAAATGATTTTTCATTTTTAAAAATTAATTTCAGGAAAATATTCAAAAAGGCTTGATTAAATCTATTTTTTTATCTGAGAATTCAACTATTCCACGTTTGGTTAAAAACGTATCTTTTTTAGTTAAAAATTCAACTTTCTGGTTGAAAAATATTTTTCTGTGGAATACCCTCAATTATTAGTTTTTTTACTGACAATGTAAATTATTTGGTTGAAACTTTGGTTTTAACTTGATTCAAAATCCATCTGTGCGGTTAAAAATTTAAATATTTTGTTAAAAGTTGATTCTATTCCGTTGAAAATATATTTTTCCAATAAAAATTTAAGTATTCTATTTTATGTTAAAACTTCATTTCCTTGGCTGAAAATCAAATTATTCTGTTGAAAATTTGTTTTTGATAGAAAATTTCAATATTCTATTTTTATTCGAATTATTTTTTTAGTTGAGAATTCATGTGTTTTGTTGAAGAATTGTTGTTTTTTTTTGTTAGAAAATTCACCTTTTTGATTGAAAATTTCACTATTGGCTTGAAAATTTCACAATTTGGATGAAAATTATTTTTTTGGTTACAGATTCATCATTTTAGTCAAAAATTAAATTATTTTGTAGAAAATTCATCCTTTGATTAAATATCTCACTATTTGGTGAGAAATTAATTTTTCTTAGTTAAAGATTGATTACTTTAGTTAAGAAATCATTATTTGAACATAAAATGTAACTATTTCATTTTTGATTGAAAAGTCCTCTTATTGGTTTGAAAATTAGTCTGTTTTATTTGAGAGTTCAATTAGTTTCTTAAAAATTCGTATTTTTTGTTGAATTTAACTATTTTTTATTAAAAATATTACACTCTTTGTTGAGAAATAATGTTATTTTTGAAGTTTAATCATTCAGAACGGTCAGAGTAAATGGAAAATTGGACAGGAAATGTAAAAAATTTTACTATATATTTATTCAGTCTTTGGTAGTAACTCTGAATTTTTATATGCAAAAATATAATCTTGATCGCGAGTTTTATTGAGCGAATGGCAATCATATAAAAGAAGGTAGGTAAACGGCGACCACGATTCTGTCAGAGTGGCTTATCGGAAATCAAAAAACAAAATTGCATGTTAATCTATAGGTAGATGTCTATCGCCGAAACTAGGATTTTCTGAAAATCTTGAAAATTCAATTTCTTATATGCTTTTAAACATTGAGACCCAACATTTTATGGCCTCTTCATTTTTTTAAAATTTATTTGTATAATTTGGCTTGATATTCAACAATTTTGTTGAAAAGTTATACTTTCTGGTTGACCTTATAAAAGTTTTTTTTTTCTTTTTCTTTCATTTCAAAATTTTTACTCTTTGTTATTTAAAATTCTTTTTAGTCTATTTTCAGGGAAGTTCAAAATTGGAATTTTGTACTAATTGCTTAGAGGAATTATACTAATTTTATTAGTGGACAGTTTCCACTAATCAAATTAGTAGTTTTCTACTAATCGTTAGTGACCGACTTCTCTCTAATTGAATTAGTGGAACTTCACTATCAATTAGTGAAATTTCACTAATTCAGATTCAAAGAGTATACATATATATATATATATATATATATATATATATATATATATATAAACAAGGGTTTTAAACAATGACCTGTAATATTGCAGAGTAAAACATGTAAAACGAGTTATTTTCTCGAGGTAAAACATGTGAAACGATGAGTCAATATTAATTTCAGTGTCAATTTTAATATAAAAAACTTATAAAAACATGAAGAAAACTTTTTGGAAGCCACAAAATTTAAGGGCACTTGAATCCCAACTGTGCACGTCGAAATTTCGACGTGCACAGATGGGCTCCTGTGGTCTTGGACGTGCACAGATGGACGTGCACAGTTGTCCGTCCGGCCATCGACGTGCACAGTTGGGCACGTGCAAAGTTGCTACGTGCAAAGTTGTCCGTCACCCAATTTGGTTAAACTATGATCTTGAGACACAAAAAAACGTATTCAAAGTACCATCCGTTATGGCTTGTTCTAAACAATATTTCATATAATTTAGAGACTTTCCAATTTTATGAATATTTTTGGATAGATTTTCAATTTTTATTGTTAAGCATTTAGTTTGAAAATCAGATTCAGTGTTATAGTTTTTGGGCATCACTTGGGAAAGTGTTATGACAGCCATATCTTGGGCAATTTTCAAAATATGCATTACTTTTTTTATGGCGCATTTTAGCGCATTTGAAATCCTCTACGAAAATTCATTCATCGCTACACGGATCAAGAACTTCCCATTTTGTTGCTCACCACTTTGTAACATGTTATGACCTCCATATCTTGGACAATTTTGCAGATATGCAAAAAATTTTTGGGCCGCAGACAGTTTTTTGATTAAACGATTTGGCATCCGTTGGTCATCACTTTGTAAAGTGTTAAAACCTTCGTATCGTGGATAGTTTCTAAAGTTTGTAAAAAAATAAATGTATAATATTATTACAATTCATAATATGCACTGCATAGTGAGCCTGAACCAACTATAACTGAAAGACCCTTGAAGTTATTATATTTACTAGATATTGTTTTATGTTGCCATAAAAGTACTTCAAAAACAAATAATAATTACACACATTTTTTTCCAACAACTTTTTTCAAAATTTCAAATTTTTATTAATTTTTTTAAAAATCATCAAGCCTCATTTAGCTACAACCTGAGATGAACCAGTGATTAAAAAAATGATTCAACAACTTTTGCTGGGATAAAAGGATTTTTTTCAAATATACAAAAACCTCTGTAGCTTATACAGTTTTCTCACGATTTTTTTAAATCGCGAATTAAAAATATCCGAACATTATCCAAAGAAAAAATTCTACAAAAAAATCGAGTAATATTATATTTTAATAACCTTCTGCACTAAAGAATGTTATGATTGAACAACATTTTTTGTAAAACTATTTTGACTCTATATTTCCTTTTCGGCAATCCCGGACTAAATAATTTTTTATTTAAACTTTTTTTTGAGCATCAAAATTCAAAAATTTGAAAAAATATTTTTAGCATTCTCGGATAATATTGTTGAGAATAATTATTCTGTAACTTTAAATGATATTTCTTGAAAATTGGAGAAATCCACCGACCCGGAAATGAAAAAAAGTGCTTAAGAAAAACTTAAATGTAAATTAAAATTGTATTGCAATATTTTCAGAAAGAGTTATCATTGTTTTTGGATTTTTCGTTATAACTAAAAAAATTAATGTAATCTCAAGAAGAAAAAACAAAACGTGTAAAAAATCTCCGCAGAGTACCAGCATAAATTTTATTATTTTGTTTATTTATGTTGAAGGTAATCAAAGTTGTGAAATAAAAGAATAAGGCCAAGTATGAATGGTAGAAAAATCATAAATAAAAGTGTTTTTATATCAAAAGAATTAATTAAATTAATTAGTTTAATGAATTTTGTTTTGATTGGTAAGAAAAGTGAATTGTTATTTCAGAGAAATAAAAGAATATTTGGCGGGCCTATAGATATTAATTTATTATTATTCTTAACGTCCCACACTCATATATATCATTTAAAGATTATAATAGGTCTGAAAAATTTTGAAATATTATTTTTATTCCTCTGAAATGTCCATTTATCTTTCTTATCAAACACAAAATGTTATTCAATAAACAAACTAGTTTAACTAATTCCTCTAGTAAAAAACACTTCTATTTATACATTTTTTACTAATAATACTTGGCTTCTTTTATTTTACAAATTTGATCTTCTTTAACGTAAATAAATAAAATTCATGGAGGAACTTGGCCGAGTCTTTCTCACACGTAGTATTTTTGTGGTGATTTAAGACACCCGGAGATAAATGAATATTAGAAATAAGAAATGAAAGTGTTTCTGGAAATTACATTTTTTTATATTCAAAAAGTGTTTCTTCAACTTAACCTAGTTTCGACTCCCCTTTCTGGAAGATATACAACTTCGCAGGAGGAATACAGAATTTTTTAATAAATTTTGAATTTCAAGGGGGAGTTGAAATCCGAATTTTCCCATATTAGCCTACAAAGCACTATGGTTCTTGAAATTACATTCTTACATTCTCATCTCAATGAGAAGGTATAGGTTTCATCTGAAAATTGTCTTTTGCGAATTTCATCAAGTCTCCACGTTCTCTGACTCATTGATGAGAAAAAATTGATTTTACTTCGTCTGTCCTATAATAATTTTTCCTATATTGGCCCAAAAATGACTACGACGCCGGAAATTACATTTTTTTATTAAAAAAGTTTTTCTTTCAATTAACCTAGTTCCTGTCCCTTTATTGGAAGCTATGTAAGTTCGCAGGACGAATGGAGAATCTTTTGAGTAAATTTTGAATTTCAAGATGGAGTAAAAATACAAAATTCCTATATTGGCATACAAATCATTATAGCTGCGGAAATTACATTTTACGTACAGAAAATGTTTGAAATAATGTATAAGTTTTCATGGCAATATAACTAACACTCAGGAAAATGTGTGTTCGAATTAAACAAATTCTTTCCTTGATATAGGGTCAAACAAATATTTTATTGATTCAAAAAAACAGTTCTTCAATTGAAATAGAATTTATTTGACTCATACAAACCATTGCTCAAACCAAACGATTTTCATTTTAATAAAAAAGTTCTCTCTTTCATATAGTGTAAAACATTTTTCTGAGTGAAAAATGTGTTAATAAGAATTGTTTGTAATAATGACAAATGTGTTTTCAACTTTCTTTAACTTATTCTTCAACTGAAAAAAATGATTCCCCAAAAAAGAAAAATTTGCTATGCATACATAAGCTGAATAAGTGAATTTGTTTATAATAATTATTAAAAGCCATTAACTATTATTATTTTTTGGTGTTTTATTCTTATTCAACATTAATTGGACACATTTTAATAATAAAATCCGTGTAAGTAATGCATTTAAACTAAAAAAAGTTGCAGATGCCAATTATATAATTATTTTTTAACGATACGATTATGAAAGATTTTTAAACTATTTTTAACGTTTAGATATATGCTTCCAATTAATGCATTATGTTCTAAGTCGCGGTTCTGTCTCGGTTCTGTTGCCTATATCTTCACCTCCTAATAATTCTTTGAAAGAGTCTTTTAAAGCGTCTACTATCCCGTCTATATCATATACTATTTCACATTTGCTGTTTCTCATGCTGACGAACTCTGTACTTTTACTTTCCCTCATCTGATACAAACTCGTAATTGAACTCCTACATTTTAATAATTAAGTCAAGAAGACCATAAATGACAGATTAACACTGTTTTCTATTTTCAATTAAAATCTTTTTGAGTGTTTGTGTGTGTGTGTGGATGTCACACTTTCTTGTAAACACGATAACTTGAAACGGTTGCAGATAAATTGATGAAATTTGGAGGGCTTATTTTTACCCCTAATATCTTGAAACTGACCGAAGGATTTCTGAAAATATTTCTTGCATTACTTTTAGCACTCAATATTGTGAAAATCGGTTTTTTATAGTAACACTTTTTTCATTAGCATAATTCAAAGTTTAAAAATTTGTTTGTATTATTTTTCAATCTTGTATCTTTTGTAAATTTCCAATTTTTAATTGATAAAAATGGAGACTTTCGTTTGTCTTTTATTTTTTTTTAATCACTAATGCTTCGTCTATGAGAAAGCAAATGCATTTGCTAACGGGAAGGAAAGTGCTCGTGAAATGAGCACCATTTAATTATACATACAAAGTGGAAATACTCGAGATCGAATTCACAGCTAGTTAGGTTGAATATTCATGATTTCGCTTGGAAATGTATCTCTTTAGTTGATAATTAATTTTGTTAATTGAAAATTTAACTATTCCTTTTTTGTTTGAAAATTAATTTGTTTCAAATTGCAAATTCAAGTACATGTTTGAAGATTCATGTTATTCATGTTGAAAAGTTGTATTTTTTGGTAAAAAATTAATCCTTCTGTCAGAAAATTTATTTTTTGTTCAAGTTCAACAAGCGGAGGATGAAAATTGAACTGCTTCAATGAGAATTCAGTATTTTTAAAAATGATTCATCATTTAACTTGGAAATTCATCTGTATGGTTAAAAATTAAACTTTTTTAGATACATGTATGTATGTATGTATGTATATTTTCATTTGTTTGTTTGAAAATTGATGTAATTTCCTGAAAATTCGTCTTTTCTTGGTAAAAAATCAATTTTAATCAAAAAATCAAAAATCATTTTAGTTGACGGATGTAAATTTTGCATTCATAGAAGGAAAAGCAGATGATGCCTTTGCCGCAATAGATGAAGTTTTGACGTTCAAATTCCAACTGGAAATGAGATTTCTCACTTGATTTATGTAGATGATAAATTATTCGAAATTAGGATTCCAAGATTTGCAATCCCAAACTTTGATTGCCAATTTATGTAACAAATCCAAGAATTTCAGGACATTGAAATTTCTTGTTATCAGAAAGAAATTTTGACTTTTTTGAGCAGGGAGATTTCGTTATCTAAAATTTCTTTATTTTTTGATATGTTGCTTGGGGAGTCGAAGGACGCATTTTGATAATAGTTCGAATTTCCAAAATTCAAATAATTGCTAGAAGCCCTGAATTTTTATCTTGTAACATTTTTAACACCGAATCGCTTATAAACGGTACAGAAAAATATTTTAAATAAGCTTTAAAAATTTTTAAATTATTTATGTATTTCAACTAAAAAATATTACAATTCTAATATAAATAATGAATTTTCAAACGAAAAAGACGAATTTTAAATGAAACAGTTGAATTTTAGTTTAAAATTGTTAAATTTTCAACCTACAAAGATGTATTTTTTTCAAAAGTTACATTTTCAAACAAATAGTTGAAGTTTTCAGAAGTCAGTTAAATTTTTAACAAAAGAAGAAGAATTTGTAATTCACGAGGACAAATTTTCTTTTCAAATAGACGAATTTTTAACAAGACAGTCGAACTTTTGACAAAAAAATGACATTTCAACAAAATGCTTGAATTTTCAATAAAATATTTAATTAAATTTTTAACAAAATAGTTACATTTCTACCCAAATACTGAAATTTTCTAACAACAAATATGAATTTTCAATCAGATAGTACAATTTTTAATCAATATAATCAAATTTTCAAAACATATGCAAATTTTTAACCAATTAGTTGAATTTTCAACCTAAAAAGGTAAATTCCCAACCAAAAAGACGAATTTTCAACCAAGAAGATTAATTTTCTACCAAAAAAGAGGAATTTTCTACCAACAAAGTTGAATTTCAAAACAAATAGTCCAATTTCCAAACAAAATAATTAAATGGTTAACAGAACGGTCGAATTTCCAAACAAATAGTTGAATTTTCTTTAAATAGTTCAATTTTCAACTAAAAAAATATATGTTTCCAACCAAAAAGTGAAAAGTTTAATTTTCAGTAAAAAAATGAATTTTCAACAAAGAACAAATTGATTTTCAACAAAATAGTCAAATTTTCATCCAAAGAGATGAATTTGCGAACAAAATGAACAAAAAAATAATGTTTAACAAAGTACTTCAACTTTCAACCAAAAAAGATCAATTTTTAACGGAACAGACGAATTTTCTACAAAACAGTTGAATTTTTAATCCGCAAACGTAATTTTTTTACGAAATGACGAATTGTCAACAAATTAGTTAAATTTTGCAACTAAAGATATGATTTTTCAACTAAAATGATAAATCTTCAACCAAAAAGAATGAATTTTTGAGAAACTAGTTCTACTTTCAACCCAAAAGTTGAATTTTTGTACCAAAACCAGAAATTTTTAACGAATAAAGATTTTTTCAACAAAAAAAAGATCATCCGAATTGTTAAAGCTTTAAGCCAAAAGGCGAATTTTCTGTGAAACCTTCGAATTTTCAACCCGAAAATATGAATTTTCCATAAAAAATTAATTTCCAACCAAACATTGGCATTTTTGGACGAAAAAGAGGAAATTTCAACCAAGAAGATTAGTTCTATACCCAAAAGGACGAATTTTTAACTAAAAAAATATCAGCTTTTCACTAGAAAAGATAATCAATGAAAAGAGTTTTCAATAAAGTAGTTAAACATACCAACAAGATTAATTTCTAACTAAAATTATGGAAATTCTACTGAAATCGTTAAATTTTCAGTTAAATGAATAATTTTTCATAAAAAAAAGAATTTATAACAAAATATTTCAGGTTTCAACCAAAAAGATGAATTTTCAATTAAAACGATAAATTTTAATGAAAAAAAAAGATTCTTGAACAAATTGGTTCAACCTTCAGCCTAGTATTTGAGTTTTAAAACAAAATATAAATAAATCATCAGCCAGATTCTACCAGAAGAGATAAATTTTCAAAAATAGTGAAATTTTCAACCAAAAAATATTTCAGTCGAATTTTCAATAAAAATGTTAATTTTCTACTGAAAGAATTAAATTTTCTACCGAAAAAAAGGAATTTTCAACCATAAAGAATTACTTTTTGATAGAATTGTTGAATTTTCAAAGAAATAAAAAATTTTTAACTTATAATATAAACTTCATGGGGAAGCAGTTGCAAAGAGAAATAGAAAATGAAACAATTTCAAATTAAAATTTTCCAATTTTAAATATATTGTCCTTCACAGTCATTTGAAGTGGTTCTTATAGAAATTCCCCGACTTTTTCCTGATTTGCATTGTTTTTTTTTGTACAAGTAGGTTCCCGTATCTACATTTTTTCAATAAATTCTATAATTTTTTCACAAAAATTTAATAAATCTGTGTAATGAGAAACTTAAATTAAAAGGACTGAGATTGAATAAAAAATTTTTTCTTCGACAAATACCGAAATAATGTTGATGTTTATCAAATTTGTTCGAAACCTCCTAGAATTTATCAACGGAATATAAGTGATAATTAAATTATCATCAAGTTCTCAATTAAGAAGACGGAGAACAAAAAAAAATTTCCATCGAGAGATGCCCGAACAATGCGTTTTTTTATTAAATTTGTTTTTGAAAAAATATATAATTTATTAACCAGTTATGAATTTTGCTGAAATTACCATGAAGTTACCAATTAAAAAGACTGACGTCGAAAAAAATAATAATTTTTCCGTGAACAGATGCCCGAATAATGCCAAAAATCCCAGTTAGAGAGTCTGACATCGAAAAAATAGTATTTTTCCGTCGACAGATGCCCCAATAATGCATTTTTTCATTAAATTTGTTTGAAAAAATCATGAAGTTCCTAACACAAAAAATTGAAATCGGAAAAAGCTAATTTTTCTATCGAAAAATGCCTAATTAATGAATTTGTTTATTGAATTTGTTTATACTATTAACAATAATGATCTCAAGAAGAAATTTCTCCATCATTATATCGTTTTTATTCAAATTTCTTGCAATATAACTTGAAAAAACGTAATATTATGGAAAATTGTAGAAAATATACTTTCAATAAATAATTTGTCTATACATTTTTTTTTATTATATAATATTGAAAGATCTTCAACTAATGTTACTCTATGAAACTAAGGCGAGTTCAACAATTTCCCTGTTATTGCCGAACACTGGGAACGTCAAATAGAACAAATGGCTATTTTTTTATCATATTTGTTTATTTATAAAAAAATTAAATCCCTAATTTCAAAATCAGGCTTCACAACTCTCTTGAAAATCATATAAGATTTTTTTCAATTTTTTTTCGTCCAAATCGGTCAATATTTGTGGGCTGCACGTTTTGCTTTTTCTCGTAAACTCATTTTAGGTCTTACAACTGGCTCCTTCATTCCACGCTACATAGCTATGGTGGGTTCACTGCACATGACACTTTTTTTTTTGTATGCCTGTACTTTTCTTCGCCAAGGCTGTTCGTTATTTTTTGCGCAGAAAGTTTTTCTTACCTTTTTTTTTGACATTACTTCCTCATAGATGAAGCTTTGTAATGGAAAAATTTTCAAAAATTTTTAAATTCATTCAATTTAACTTTGCTCAATTTCAAAATGTATAATACAATGTTCTAAGCAATTTTCCGGATGTGCTCATTTTCCCCACTATTATTATTATTATTATTATTATACCATTAAGCCATTTCCCTTTCGGGGTAGGCGTGACTTGCTCGGTTGGAAAGTAGTGGGATAGGTATTGTGACGATGTTTTCGTTGAAAACGCAGAAAGTTGTGAAAAACAACTTTCCGGGGTTTCGCCGAAGCCAGACTTAACCTCGGAACCCGAGGAAAAGGCCGGTCGGACAATACTATTATAAAGAAAAATGCACGCTTACCGCCCAGTCAGGAAAAACAAGGGTAGGTTAAGGTACCATTAATTAAAATATTGTAAGAATTGGACCTCGGAAGCGCCAGAGTACCCTTCTTCGCAAATTCATTGTAATATTTAGCAACTCGTACAAACGGAGTCGAGAAGTAAACAACATAGCAAACTGACAGCTAGCGGACAACGCAGACAGCCAGCGGCAAGGAAGCAGGACGGGAGGAGGCAGCGAAGTCAGCACGGCGCACCGGTCCCGCGCATGGCATGGCGTCACTACAGGACGACCATGTTACACCGATGAGGTGGGGGTGCCACGACTGGTAGCCATGTTTCGCAGTACACACCATACCGCAGCGCCACCTCCCATCGCCGGTACCAAAACATGGCGTCATTACCAGACGACCATGTTTCCACGACCAATTAGAGTGGTGCCACCACTAGTCGCCAGGTTTCAACGACGACACGATCACAGGGCGTCACTACCAGACGGTCGTGCTACACCGGTGAGGTGGGGGGGGGGGGGTGCCGTAACTAACAGATATGTTTCGCAGTCTAGGTTACATCTCAGCGCCACGGCCGGCGGCGAGTGTCGGGTTTAAGAAGATCACCGAGCCAAGGGACGAGCCAGCCCTGCAACCTCATACCGTTAAGCGTCGCTCGCAGCGTCGAAGGCAGTACGTAACCGAGTCAACCAGCCCTGCACCACGGCATGGATGGACGACCTCACGCTGCTGTGATCCAGTAAACGGCCATCTTGGAGGCAGCACGTGAGGACCAATGGGCAGCGCGCAGCAGAAGTACAAAGGCACCCATTGGCCGAAATCGACAGGCCAGCCATCTTTACTCCAACCGACCAATCGAGAGGCACGACGCGAAGGCTCGAGAAGGAAGGAAGCGAAGAGGAACGCGGGACCTGTTACTTGTGTTTTCTGACTTGGCGGCGGTGCACCCGCAGATACCGGACTGGGGAGTTTGCGGGTTTAAAGGATCCCAGAATTAGGAAAAATCAACCTAAATGGACGGAAGCAAGGCCACGTACGCTAGATGGCTACAGGGTGAGTGGCCTTTATAGTTTTCTCGTCTACTCAGTGTCTGCTTCTCTCGACTTCGCGTGGTGTGACCATCGGGACCACGTGCGTGGATTTAAGTGTAGTGTTGACCGAGACTCTCGCGACACCCGGGAGTGGGGTGCGCCCGACTCAGGGCCCGACTGCGGATGGTTGAGGCGGGCGTTCCTCAAAAGACCCGTGGATGTGGGCACGCGCAGGGCGCGCCAGGCGACGCGGTGCAAGCGCGGGCGTCTCGGGCAGCGGCTTTATGGCCAACAAGGTGCTCTGGCGACTTCTCGACCGGCTCTGGTGAGCACGATTTGAATAGTTTGGTTGGGTCATTGATTATTTTGTTTGGTGTTCATTCCTTTTATTCACGAATAAAGATTAACTTTTAATGTTTCCATCTTTTTAAATCGGAGTGTTAGAGAGTTATTACCGTCACTTTCGGGGCATTCTTTCTCTCGCTCCACCGAACCCATCCCTTCTCTCAGGCGGGCTAGCAATAAGCCAGGTGATTAATCTGGTGGTTGCGACAGGGCCGGCGCCAGCGTGGCTCTGGTAGGGAAACCTACCTGGCGCCTGTAATAATAAAATTCAACGAGCTTCGTGGGTTGTTCGTGGGTCGAAAGTGTGCGACTCACGAACTCAAAAAAATCCGGTAGTTGTGTCGCAGCCGTAGGTAAGTGGCAGCCTAAAAGTTTTTAATAGCCAAACGTAACTGGGTTTTCCAATCCTGGGCCATCCCCGGCCAGGACACGTGATTAGCCGTGAAGCACACGGATAAAATTGGAAAGCCTCGTTACAGTATATAGGTGTGAGGTAGGTCGTTATATGGTATAGGGTAGATAGTATATAGGTATATGTGTTATGGTATAGATATTTTAAATTGATCTGGAGTTTTCGTGTTATTTATTCAAATAACACGTTCACTCCGCAACACTGCTCCGACCCAGGTTGTTGATCAATCTCTCTAGCGATCACCCCAAGTGAGGAGCCTCACAGAATTGTTATGTATGGTTCCCCA
>CAKNXH010083975.1:0-16787 GCA_932178445.1 Andricus quercusramuli
TGAATTAAATGTCGATAAATGCAATATCAAATTTGGATGAAAAATATGATGTCAAAATTATTTGAATATTTTAATGAAGATGATTGCATGATGCTTTTCATGCTTTTTATGCTTTTTATTTGAATCGAAGACAAAGGATTGATTTGAAGAATCGATTTTTTTTCTAAAACGATGTTATGAAAAGAGTATCTAAATTTAATTTTCACAATAATATGTACACATATTTTAATTTTTCATGAGTTTGAGAGGATATTGATGAATTATATGTCGATAAATGCAATATCAAATTTAGATGAAAAATTATTTGAATATTTCAATGAAGATGATTGCTTTATGCTTTTCATGCTTTTTATGCTTTTTATTTGAATCGGAGGAATAAGGATCGATTTAAAGAATCGATTTTTTTCTAAAACGATATTGTGAAATGAGTATCTAAATTTAATTTTCATAATAATATGTACATATATTTCAATATTTCCTGAGTATTAATATTGAATTGAATGTCTATAAATGCAATATCAAATTTGAAGAAAAATATTGCGTAAAAATTATTTGAATATTTCAATGAAGATAATTAGTTAATGCTTTTTATGCTCCAAAGTGATTGACTAATTATTAGCTGAACAATTTTTTTACGAAACATATTAAATTAAATAAAGACTAATATTTTTTAAATTAATTAACATGAATTGATTATTTATTCTAAAGTTATTTAATTTAATGTTGGCTATACTTGGTACAATAGAAGTATATTCACGTTTTAAATACCTCTATTCCAATTATATATAAGTTTTCAAATGTTTGTGATGTTGTGAAATGAGTATCTACATTCTGGTTTAAAACTTATGTGAACATATATTTCAATTTTTTATGAAATTAGTTTAATGTTGTTATGTTCTGAAATGATTAATTAATTATCGACTGCTAAATTTGTAAACAATATTCAATTATATAAATACTCAGTTTTTACTGTTGTCAATTAGTTAACATAAATTGATTATTCAATTCGAGATTATGTAATTGATTATTGAATTTGTAAAATGAAACTTCATTTTTGTTCTAAAATATGTCTCTTACAATTATATATTTTTTGAATGTTTGTGATGTTGTGGAATGTGTATCTGAATTCAAATTTCAAAATTATATGTACACACGTTTCAGTTTGTTCGAAAATTAGTATAGAACGTGATTATTAGTTCAAATTTTCAGAAATGAAATTTCAAGTTAAAAAAATATAAAGAAAATTTATTTGAATGTTTAATTGTTTTTCAGATATTTCATGATTTTCGGTTCAATTTTCCACTATTGTATTAAAAATTTAATTTTTCCATCATAACCTTTTTTACTACAAAGTTTCACATCCAAAATTAATATTTCCAACTCGAAAATGTCACGATTTTGATGAAAATTCGCCTTTCAATCTTAAAAATTCAACATTCTGGTTATAAATTAATCTTTTTAGCTTAAAATTGAACTATCAATTTCAAAATTATTATATCTTGTTTAAAATTAACTTCTTTAGGTTGTAGATTCATCATCTTGGATAAAAATTTATCCTGAAGGTTGAAAATTCATCTATGTGGTCAAAGTCCATATTTTGAGGTCGAAAAAACAACTGTCTTATAGAAAATTTAGCTTCTTGCCTTGAAAATTCAAGCATTTGGTGGAATTGTTTTTTTTCTGTTTCTTGACTGTGAAAACTTGTTAAAAAATAATTTCTTTATCTGAAAATTTTACTTTTGTATGATTTTGGTTGATGATTCAACTAATTTGTTTTTACATCTATCGTTCATGATTTATCTTTTTGGTCATGAATAAACTTTGGTTGAGGTTTCAACTGTTTTGCGGAATTTTCTTTAAATTCATTTTTAAGTAAAAATTTAATCATTTAATTTTTTGATTAAAATGCTTAAAAATTTTGAGCGCAAAAGCCACCTGTTCTGTTTGAGCATTCAACTTTTTTTTTTTGAATTCGTCTTATATGAATGAATTTGCATATATCAATTTAAATTTAAATTACAAGACTATTCAGGCAAGTATCGTTTCGAAAGATCGATTTGAAGAAGAAAAAAGTCTTCAATGAAGCGATGGAAATATTTTTCAAAATTGGATGTTTCTTTCACACTCTTCGATTTTTGAATTGATTTTAAATAAAAGAGATAAGAATCGGTTATAAAATGGAATGATTCCTTGTCTGAAAAAAATTAATTTCGAAATAATCGCAGAAAATGACGAGGCATCAACGGAAGAAGAAAAAAGGAATGAATTGAGGAAGGGATGGAGGTCAGACAGAAATCTTCTCTAATTAACACATTACGACTAATCAGAGCCAATTGGGTTATTTCTGTTCGAGGGCCCACTCGCCTAGATTTAACATTCCTTCTGAATTAATTCTAATTATTTCCAGACGCATTCGTGCCTCTTGGATCGCAATCAACTTCATTGCCGAGCACCAATCTCGAAACGGCGCTATTGCAGAGCCTAAAATGTCACACAGGACCCTGAACAGTCCTATGTATATGAATTTCAGAATTTGTGATTAATAATAAAAAAATAGTCAGAGTAGGCTCTCGTTCCCAATAGCTTTTCCTAATTTCCTTTTCTTCCCATACTACCGTGGAAGAATTTTCAAGAATTTTTTCATTTGCTTCTGAAACAGACTGGTTTGGGTATTGACGGAAGATTGAAGCCTTGAGAACCATTATGCATAGCTTTTTATTATTATTTTTATTTACAATTTCCTTGCAAGATTTTGATCCGACTTTGGATTACAAACAATACTATATTTTTTTCCTACATTTTATTAACTTGTGATAATAGTGTGGAGGATTGCCGTTTACTCGCCGTTTACCAGGAACACTTCAAAATATCGTAGGATCGGGCGATTGGCACCTACTGGAATTTCATTAATTTCTTTTTTGATTAGAACGGTAACCGTTTTGGTTTCCGTGTTTATTTTTGCCCGTTTCATACCTCTATATCTACGATCATAAAAATAAAATCCAACAAGAAAGTTAGTACTCTCTAATATTGCAAACACATCGCCTTCGGGTGTTGATATAACAATTTGTTCTTGGGTTGGCACAGGCTCATAGGTATTATGCCCTGTTTTTAATTTCAGTTCTTTGTTGGCCGGAAAAACGTATCTTCGAAATTCGAATATCTGGTGAGGAATCGTTTTGGAAACTAGCCTAATAAATTCAAGCTGTTCGATTCCATATCCGTGTGCGTCATAAGAAGGAAGCCTCGTGGGTGGAACCATGCACCTAGAAGGAGAAGGTCCTGAAGGAGAAGACCTGTCTTGAGAAGAAGGTACAGCAGTATAAAACCTTCCAGAATGGAACTCGGCAGGATTATATCTGGCAGGAGGAAGCTCGGTAGTTTGAACCCTGGCAGGAGGAAACTCGGTAAGAGGAAATCCAGCAGCAGGAGGATGCATTAACGGAGGCGACCTGGACCTAGGCCTCGCAGGACGAGGAACGCTGTCCGAAAAATGATGTCTGTGAGGAGAAGATGAAGTACCGTTACCAGGAACACTAGGAATAGGAGCACCATTAGGCAAGCAGTCAAACTGAGAACTTAAATCTGCAACAACAAAGAGCGGACTAAATTAAATTTTTGTAAATTACACCGAAAAAAGTTCCTTGTACGGTATGCTATTCTTGCAATTTTAGCTAGTCAGGACAAGAGCCAATACTGGAAATTCATTCAGAGGACAAGGTCAACAATTAGCAAAAACAAGAAGGAAACATTGTTACAACTGAAATAAAAAGAGCGTGGCCGATGGTGGCGTGCTTTATGATATTCAATATTAATCCAAGTTGCCCAGTTAATGAAACAATGTTCCCTTTACTGGATTGGTATAGTTGAACAAACTGAACTCCGATGCGATTCTGTTAACAAGGAATCCTTGTTACTTCCAGTAGATTCGTGTAAACCAGCGTTAAATGTTGGTTCTGATATTGATATTCCAACGAGAAAAAAAATTCAATTTTAAATTAATAAAAGTTTGACTAAAAAACAAAAATTTCAAAATCCTTAATGAAAACAGATTAATTCAAAAATATTAACTATTGGAAAAAAATTCAATTTGCAACAGAACAGTGGAAGTATCTACCAAAATAATAAAAATTGTAACCCGAAAGGATACATTTTCAGCAAAACAGTTGAATTTTCACACCAAGAAGAAGAATTTTCTGAAAAGCAGCTAAATTATGAAAAAAAAGATTATTTCAACCCAAATAGTTGAATTTTCAACTACAACGATCAATGTTCAGCCAAAAATAGAATAGTTAAATTTTAATTTAAAGAAGTTAATTTTCTACCAAAAAGGACGAATTTTTGAGAAAATAGTTAATTCACAACCAATTTTTTTAAATAATAAAATTTCCCACCCAAAAAGGACAAATCTTCAACAAATTAGTGGAATTTTCAAACCAAAAACATAATTTTTATACAATACAGTTACATTTTAAACAAAAAATAGAATGAATTTTCAGTTAAAAAAATTAATTTTCTAGATAAAATGACGAATTTTCGACAAAAAAACTAATTTCCAAACTAGCACTGGAATTTTTGACTGAAATATTGAAATGTTCAACCCAAATCGCCTACAAAACCGTTTTATTTATAGCAAAAAAGTTTATTTTCATTCAAGAAAATTAATCTTCAACTGGAAACGATGAATTTTCAAACAAAAATAGAATATATTAAAATTTTCAGTTGAAAAAATTCGTTTTCTACCAAAAACGACGAATTTTCGATTAAAAAGTTAATTCACAACGGAATAGTTAAATTTTCGACCAAACTAATGCAAATTTTAGCCCGAAAGTATGAATCTTCAACAAAACAGTGGAATTTCACAGACATAAATTAGGATGGAATGCGGATTGTGTCGCACGAATTTTCATTCGCGGAACCATAAATATGTTTTGAAGAATATTGTCATATTATTATATTATTATATTTACCAATAGAATTAAGCATAATCGCCAGTGATAGAACCAGACAAGAAAGGATCCTCATTTTTTCCAAATGAGGAGAAACTGATCACTATCTTAGTAAAGAATTTTGTTCACAATTTAGCTAATTATTCTGACTCTTCATTAAATTATATAACGCATTCTTCAATCCTTATCTCAGGAATTGTATATGCCCTAAGCTTCTCTATTTTCAGATATTCGCATGTCATAAATCAATTCTTCATAAACCATTCACAAATGGGTTTTACAATAGGTTTCGAAGAGTACCGCAAATTAAACTTTGTTAAAAAATATTTGTTTCTAAAGATATCGTGCCAAAGCGAATGATGTGATTTGCGTCATCTTTGATGTTTCAGTTATAAGCTTTAAATTTCATTTTTAAAGCAGTCCTTTAGAGAAAAAAAACTTTCTTTACTGAATCCTGTGTCAGTCAGACAAGCAATTAATAATTAATTATTTTCCAGCGTTTGTTTTTATTTCCAATTCTTCTTCATATTTGTTTGCCTAACTAACCTTGAGCTTTGTCTATGGCTTACCAACAACTGCGCTTCGGCTTGCTCATATCTACGCTTCCAGTTTGCCTACTGTTCTCAATTTCTTCATAATATTTGAAAATTTAGACAGTATTAGCTATTGCAGATAAGAAAAAGCGATATTGAGACCAACGGCGAAAAGCAAGTATCTTCCAAAAGATGATGAAGATTTCAGGAGAAGAAGGAACGTTATCATCCAGGTTCCTCCTAACCTCGAGAGGTGGCTACAATGAATTTCGCCCTTCGTAAGGATCTCTCGGAGATGTCGAACCTCTGACTCAGTACTTGTTCAGTTCATGATGCAATCAGAGCTTTGGGCAAATTCAAATCGAAGGGTAAAATCGACAATGGATCAAAAGACCAAAGGCGCTAACATCAATTGACAAAGAAGATTGACTGGAAGAGACAGAATGCGTTCCGTATTCAAAGTGTGATAAACTACACAACATTCGGTTCGCTGTTTACGGAAATGGTCCGAAAGTTCGCTCATGATACGAGGATCCACCATCATACGCTGAACAAATTAAAGCTGATGTCAATCAAGCAGCTCATTGTTAAGAAAATATCGGTATTATCTGAAGCAAAGAGGAGAATGCAGAAGAGATTTAAGTGTTCGAGGAAGAATCAACCGCTTTTTTCTAACCCATATCGCCTCTAGAGATTTCCCTGTTTCTGTCTAAAATTCACCCAAGTCGGAAGGCTGAGACTTTTTGTAAAGAGATTTTGGATGCTCGGCACCCATTAAATGAAGATACTGAGAACACCATCCACTCCGAAGAGCTTTGCGATAACCTCGTAACATCTGCGGAGAAATGTCCACCAATCACGACCGAAAAGCTGAAGAAAGCACAATGGGATACGAAGACCTTCTTCACTGCTGGATCAGATGGCATTAAGAACTTCTGGTGTAAGAAGTTGACTTCCACATACCAACATCCGGCCTGGATCGCGTTTCTTTACAAATCCGCAAAGCGGCCGGTCGAGACCCTTGGCCTGGATCTTAACATCAAAAGTGACGAGAGTCAATCACATCATCTATACGTCTTGCTTCAAAAAGCCAGAATGAAGAAAGCAGAGTTTAATATAGGTGCAGAGCGTGTCATGCTTTCTGAGTATTCAGAATACATACTATTTAGGTGTCCCTATCACGCGGGAACCTCTTTCATTGCAGGATGAAACCTGACGAAAGGATACCTGGCAGAAGGAAGCCTGTCAGGAGGAAAACTGGCAGGAGGAAACCTGGCAAGAAAAAACCTGGGAAGAAAGAACCTGGCGAGAAAAAATCTGGCAAGAAAAAACCTGGCAAGAATAAACCTGGCAGGAGGAGATCTGGACATGGATCTCGCATGAGGATGATGTCTGTCAGAAGGATAAGAACTTTCAGTACGAAGAACATCAGGAATAGGGATGATATTAGTTAAACATTCGAACTCTGAACTTAACTCTGCAACTCAAAACAGGGGATTATATTTTCCCCAAGTACGTGAAGCAAGACAGAATGCGCATTTCGAAAAAGGACCTCGCACCAAATTTATGGAAAACGGCTTTTTGCCAAAATGTCTAGTTATAATATTTTATTATTAACTTCGAACTTGCAGTTCCGGAATTCGAAGGAAGATTATCAGAAAAATTAAAATTTATTCAAAAGGAAGTTAAGATGATTCTTCTAATGATATTTTCAATTGCTGAAATGTTTTCCAAGAAAATCAGATATTGGCTATAAGAACTTCTTTGAAAAAATCTGAAGCTGTTTGCGCAGAAGAAGTAAAGATGTTCTGAACAATGTAGATTACAATAGAATCATTCTAAATTCAATTGTTTATATGAATATTCCATTTCTGTTAGATCCATACAGTTATACTTCATGTGTGACTAATCACGTAACAAAAACTGATGCAGATATCAGTAAATTGTTAAGAAAAGCAGCAACAAGTAACGATAATGCTAATTTTACTCTGAAGCAAAGAAAAAATCTTGAAGGCTCAAAGTATTATACAATAGGATATGGAATTATCGATGCATTTCAAAAAGCTGAAGATAAAATCAATCTAAAATAGACGAGGAAATTAAAATTTGTAATAATAATAAAATCATTAAAGGTAATGTAGTAGATATTTTTGGCCAGTTAAATCCAGTAGTCAAATCCACTACAAAGGATAGGAAAAAGTTTCATAATTGTTATATGAATGAAATCCTGATCAAGAATAAATTACTTTACATGTATGATAGTAAACAACAGCCCAGGTTTCAGTAAGCATATTTTTAGTTGGGTCTGCTGGAGTTGCTAAAAGCAAAGTTTCATATTTCAAATTTAATTTTCAATAACTTACAGCAATATATAAAGGAACACCAAAAGTATTGTTAGGGGCGTTGTTAGGAAGAGCTGCTCTGAATGCGTGTGCATGAAAATCTTTAAGGTTTTGCTCACGAAAAAACTGTTATAGCCAAAAAAAGTTGGTGCTGATACCTTTGCATTAGCAGAGAGCACATTATTATTCACGCTATCTCCATTGGTCCACAACGTCATTAATCATTGGATAAATTGGACAGCTACAAAATCCTGATAGGGCGTATCTCAAACGCTGAATAGATTGAGCGACCATAAATTAATGAATCTTATGAGAGGGTCCAAGCGAGAACGAACGGGCTTAGATTTTCCTTAGATTCTTCCTTCTGAGACGTTCAGGAGGAATTTCTGAGGGAAGTAGCAAAAATCCTCTTGGAATCCTCTCGAGACAGGGCCGTGTCTTCTTCTTCAAAAAAAAAAAAAAAAACACTAATTCTTATCCAACCACTAGAGGCGGAACTCGAGTATCTTTACACAGTTAATGCACATGTTAATCTCCCTGAGCCATTTTAGTGTGGTTTGCATCGGACAAGCTGTTTAAGCAGGATTTTGTAAACTGTCGAGCTTTGACTTCCGAACACCATTTGTCGGAATGTTATTTAGTATTTATTTTAAACAACTAGTAATGAGAATCATGCATGGAGCATGGATAATAATAGTATAATATTATTAATGATAATTTTTTTCATTGCAATCCATTAACGCGAGGAACATTTACTAATTTCTATTCATGCAAATAAGGTACCACTTGACCTTCAATTTATTTATAATAATTGTCATTCGCCCTTATTCTGCAAAAATGAACAAAAACGCTGTTTTAGGGGGCCTTCAACCCCCTTTATCTGAAAAAATTAAGGACTCTTCAGTAACGGCATTACGCTATTTTTTCTGATTTCATTTGATGAACGTCCAAAATAAGAAACAAAATCTACGCAACATAATTTTTTAACAGATATCACAGCTCAAAATACTAGCTCTTAAAAAAGTGAAAATAAGGTTATTTTCGCAAAATTTGGAAACAGCTTCTTTGAAATAAAATTAATGTATAGGTGTAATGTGTAGAGTTCAAGCTAAAAAGTAGAATTTTTTAGACAAACAGTTGAATTTTAAACCCTAAAATATGACTTTTTGAAAAATAAAATATATTTTTCAACCAAATGGTTGCATTTTTAACAAAAAAGCAATTTCAAATTGAACAGTTGCATCCCCAAACAAATAGTTGAATATTCAACAAAAGAGGCTAATTTTCAATCAAATAGTTGAACTTTCAACTTATGAATTAAAATAATCCAGAAATAATTGAATCTTGAAGGCAAAAAGATAAATACAATAATTTTGAAAAGGAAATGGTTGAGTTTTCTAGCTGATGAATCAAATTGTTTTTCAAACAGCTGACTTTCAAACCAGGAAAACTGAATTTTCAACAAGACAATTAATTTTTAATCAAGAAAGATGAATTTGCAACGAAATGATCGAATTTTCAGCTAAAAAAGTTAAATTTTCAACCTAAAATAAAATCATAAACTTTTAGATGAGAAAACTAATTTTCTACGAAAAAGTTGAATTTTCAACTAGTGAAATCCAACTAAAAACGATAACTTTCCAACGAAGTAGTTAAATCCTTATTGAAAATTATGAATTTTCAGCAAATTATATGCATTTTCTACCAGAAATGTGAATTTTCAACTCATGGCGCAAAAATTTCCGAAATAAAATGGTATAACTACATTTTTAAATTAAAAATATATTTTAGCAAAACAAAAAAAAAAAATTACAAAAAAGTAAAATTTTTAAATCACTGCCTCGAATCTCTAATAAAGTAGTTTAATTCAAAAAATGATTTTTTCTCCAAAGAGTTCATTTTCAATTGAATAGTTTGATTTTCTACAAAATTGTTCAATTTCTAAGCCAAAAGGATGAATTTTCAACAAAACAGTGGAATTTCCAACAGAAAGAGGAAAAAAAAATAATTCAACGAAAAATATAAACGTTGAACAAAAAAAAAATTAATTTTCAACGGAATTTTCAAAAAAGAAGTTGATTTTTAAGCCACGGAGATGAATTTTTCACAAAAAAAGATAAATTGTCAACAAAATGCATGGAGTTTGGACCCAGTACCTAAATTTTCAATTATGAAAAGACGAATTTTGTGCCGAAGAGATGAATTTTCAACCAAAATATGAATCTCGAATAAAAGAATTTTTTTCACAAAACAGTTGAAAATGCTATTGAAAATTGGAATCTTGAACCAAAAAGATTGATTTTTTACAACAAAAGATCAGTTATCAACAGAATACATGAATTTTTAATATAGTCCTTGAAGCTCTAATGGAAAATGAACCAAAGAGATGATTTCTGAACTGAAATGATCAACCCTGAACAAGAAGAAATAGTTTTCATAGAAAGACTTCAAAATACAACCAAACGAATAGAATCTTTAAAAAAAAGTATATTTTGCAACCAAAAAGATTAATTTAATTTAGTACAAAAGAGTTCAATTTTCGTCCAAAAAGTTGATTTGAAACAAGAAAAAATAAGAATTCTTTAAAAAGTGAAATAAAGTTTCTGGACGGTCCTAGTATGAAATATTTCAAACAGCTCATTATTCTCATAAAATAAGAACTGGACGAAATCACTCTAAATTCAAAGAATCATTTCTTTTTTTTTCATACTCAAACTGAAAATATTATATTTTTTTATCCATCTTCATAAGAACTTGGAAAAAAAAAGCATTGAAAATAATAAATGCACTCGAGAAACAACCACCGGTAAGTACTATGAGCGCGGACGTTAAAGAAAGACCTGACGCTTATCTCACTGGAATCCGTTACATCTCATCAGATGTATCACTAATTTTCCCGAAAAATATAACTCGTGGAAAAAAATGCCTGCAATAAAAAATTTGTCGTTCCACAAGTTCTACAACTTTTGCTTCGAACATTTTGCGAAATTTTGCGTATTACCAGATATAACCCCAAAAGGCCATAATTTTTAATTTTTTTTCATGGTTTCATCATGAAAATCGGCTTGTCGATTTTCACTAAAACCTTCGTAATCAGTTTCTCAAAATAAATAATTACGCAGATTGTACAGAAAATCAGAGAATTCAGCTTTTCGGAACTTTATCCCACATTGTTACAAGAAGGGGAGGGGGGGGGGCAGATTTTTGAAAAAATAACTGAACATAGCGTCACGTAATATGTCGACGCTCCCAAGCATTCATTAGAGAAGATTGAATCCCATTATTAAATTTATACATAGGTCAACTGAAAGAAAACATACACACTGATGCATTTGTCAGATAATATATGTGGGAGTGATTCAAATACATGTTTCCGAGTGTGAGTTTGCGCATTGCTAATGTATGCGAACGAAGGAACGAAACCGGCATGTCGTGATGTGATTTTAATTAATCATTTGAATGCACGCTTAGCAATGACGCGCGAGAGGTGTGTATATATGCATATATGTATATATGTATGTATGTGGGAGGGCGATGATTTCGTGTTTTATCTTCTCCACTACTCGAATCGAGCGAATTAATAATTAGGATGAGGAGAGAGTCGAGTTAGTAGTATCCAGCGTTGCGTTGATTTGATCAACTGAAGAGAGGAGAGAGAAAAGAGAAGAGAGAGGAGAGAGTAACTTAACAATGGAGAGGGAAGGAGAGAAACAATCAGCATGAGTCTTGGAAAAGAAACGATTTCTCGTTGGTGAGATAAATAGAAAGGATTTTCGTGTACACTCGTTTGCCCCTGCCCCTGCCCCCTGCCCAGGAAATCATGACTTTCAAGGCATCATAAAAGTATTATCGTGCTGCATAATCAACTTTGTACTTTGCGAACTTCAAAAGCATTCATTTTTATCCTTGCGATATAAGTACTCATTTGACCATCCCAAATGCAATGAGAAACTTGCGGAAGGAAACGAGCACAATTACTCGAAATCCAATTATTTATCTCCCTTTTATAAATCCAGTTCTTTTTGAAACAAAGAATATTCAATGCTGATATTCCCTGGAGATGAAATTATTAATTTCTGATTTCTTCCTAATTTTTGGGAATGATTAAATCGAAAATTAAATCGTATATTTATAATTATTTCAAATATACATCAAGTTCCTTTGAATTATTTCAATTTCCTTGATATTTTTGGAATTTTCTGGTATTCCCTGAATTATCTGAACTTCTGAACTCCTTCAATTTTCTAATTTTTCTAGACTCCATGAATTCGTTCCATTTCCTGTATTTCCTTAATTTTATAAATTCCTTGAATATTCTGAATACCTGGAATTACTTGAATCTTCTCAAATCTTCAATTTTGATGATTTCCATCGAAATGCTTTCAAATTCTGAATTCCTGAATTTCCACGAATTTTCTGAATTTCTCGAATCCTCTCAATGCTTTTGAATCCCTCAGGTTTTTTGAATTCTCTGAATTCCTTGAATGTTTGCAATTCCTGGAATTTCTTGAAGTCTAAAAGTTGCCCTAATTCTTAGAATATTCGGAATACTTCAGATATTCGGATTTTTTTGATATCTCTGAATTCTTTTTATATCCTGAATTCCTGAAATCCTGGAATTTTCGCAATTCCCTGACTTATCTCAAAATCACTTACTTCTTTCAAATCTCTGGATATTCCAAACTCGTTAAATTCTTCAAATATTCGGAATTCCCTGAATTTCTTGAGCATTCGTAACTCCCATAATTCCTAGAATATCCGATATTCTCTGAATTTTTTAATATTCCCAATTTCCCTAAGACCCTCGAATTCCTTGAATATCCCGAATTCTTTAATTATCTGGAATTTCCTGAATCCCTTCAATATTAAAAAAATCTCTGCATACCTTGAATATTCAGAATCTTCCCAATTCTTCGAATGTCCCTCATTCCTCTAAAACCCTTCACTTTTTGGAATATCCTGAATTCCTCAAATATCCGGAATTCCCTGAACTCTCTGGATTCCTTTAATATTCGAAAATCTGCGTATCCCTTGAATATTGAGAATTCCCTGAATTCCTTAAAACATTATTTTATATGGAATAACTTTGTTAATCCATGAATTTTCGAAATTCCCTAAGTTTATTTGATTCTGGGAATTTCCTGAAATCCTGGAACTCTCGAAAATCCTTGAAGGTCTGGAATTTTTGAAAATCCTTGATTTCCGTGATTGCTCCCATTTCTCTGAAACTTTTTGAACTTTTCTAAATCTTGGGATTCTCTGACATCCTTGAATTTCTTGAATTTGCGGAATTTCATGAATTCTTCAAATATCTCCCAATTCCTTGAATTTTAAGCATATTCTAATCATCTTGAATATCATGACTTCTCACAATATTTCAAACTCCTTGAACACATTCAATTTCCTGAATTCCCGGAATTCCTTAAATGCTCTGAAATCCCTAAAATTATACGAATTTTCCAAAATCCTTGAATTCCCTAAATATTCGGAAGACCCTGCATTTTTTAATGTTCCTAATTTTAAAACCCTTGAATTCCTCTAATATTCTGAATTCCTCAAATATTTGGAATTTTTTTAATTCTTTCAATTTTCCCAATTCGGAATTGCCTGAATTCCTCTAATATCATAAATTCCTTTACTTCCTAATTTCTCTAAAAATCTGGAATTCTTTAAATACTTAGAATTCTCATAATTTTTCTAATACAATACATTTCTTAAATATTCGTCATTTCCTGAATTCATTTAATATTCAAAAATTTCTGTACCTTTAAATATTCATAATTCCCTAAGTTTCCTAAAATAACGTTCGACATTGAAAAACTTCAATAATTCTGGACTATTCGCAATTCCCTCAAATTCCTTTATCATTTTGTGAATTTCCTGAAATCCCAGAATCGAAAATCCTTGAATTTCTCGAATTTTTGGAAATCCCTGAATTCTCTCAAACTTTCCGAATTCCTTGAATTGTTCGAATATCCTGATCATCTTGAATATCCTGAGTTCCGTCAATATTTTTAACTTCTTTAGCTCATTCAATTTTCTGAATTCCTTGAATTCCTTAAATGCTCTGATTTTTAATTCCTCGAATATTCGCGATTCCCTGATTTCTCTAAAAATCTGGAAATTCCTTAAATACTTAGAATTCTCTGAATTTCACTAATATAATACATTTCTTACATATTCTTGATTTCCTGAATTCCTCTAATATTCGGAAATTTCTGAATCCTTTGAATATTTATAATTACCTGAATTTCCTAAAATAGTGTTCTACATGGAACAACTTCGCTATTCCTTGAATATTCGTAATTCCCTGAAATTCCGTAAATGTCTTTAATTCCATTATTGAATTCCATTATTGAATATTCTTCAAAAAAAACTTTCTAAACTTCTTGAATTCAGTAAATGCTCTAAATTCTTTGAAATTCGGTGATTCTCCGGATATCCTAGAATGGAAAATCCTTGAATTTATGGAATTCCCTAAATTCCTTGAGAATCTCTAAATTCCTTGAATTCCTCAGATGCTCTGATTTCTTGAATTCCTTGAACATTCGTGATTCCCTGAATTCACTGAAAATCTTTGAATTCCATGAATTTTCTAAATATTATAAGCTTTTTCAATTCCTTATATCTTCGGAATTCCCTGAATTCTTTGAACTTTGGGAACTCCTCAATTTCCTCAAACATTCGAAATTTTCAGACTTTCTGAATTCGGTAAATCCCCTGAGGTCCCTGAAATTCTCTGGTCACCCTAAAATCTCATGTCCTTGCATATCTTGAATTCCTTGTAGATTGAGAATTCATTGAATTCTTTGAGTAATCTTGATTTCTGAAATCCTTGAGTTTCGTGAATATTCTGAATTCCCTGAATATTCTGAATGTTCAAAAATGTCTGAATTCCTCAAATTCCAGACAATTTCTGATTATTCGAAGTTTCTTCAATATTCTGAATTCCTTTAATTTCATAAATTAACCAACTGACCTAAATCCCTGAAACGTTTAAATATTATGAAATTCCTTGAATTCCCTGAAGTTATTGAATGCCCTTAATCTGCTTACCTCAATATGATGTAATTTCAAATGCTTTTTTCGTTGGAATAGCTTAATTTTCTAAATTAAAATTTTTAAACTTTTCAATTTCAAAGATTTATTTAAAAAATTTCATTTGATTCACGCAAAGTTCCTTTTAATCAAAAAAATCATTTTTTGAATTCAAATATATTTTTCCTTTACTATAGGGTCGAAGAAATGTTTGTTTACATCAAGCACAGTTTTTGTTTGATTCAAATAAATTTTGTTTGTATCACATGAAATTTGATTGAAATCAATTAAAGCTTGTTTAGTTCAATTACAAATTTGTTTTAATCAAACAAACTGCATTTAAACAAATTTGTTCGTCCTAATCAAACTGCATTAAAACAATTTTGTTCGTTTTATTCAAGCAAAGTACATTGAAATAAAAATGGTTTCTTTCAATCAAACAAAATGCATTCAAACAAACTTGTTTGTTTCATTCCAACAAACAACACCCAAAAAATACCGAAACGTTCGTGAATATTATGAATGTTTTCGTATTGTGATTTGATAATAATAAAAATATAAAAAATACGAAAGAAAAAGAAGAGAAGGAAGGGGATTTGGTTGGTTACCATCTCATTTTTCTTTCATCTTCTTTATTTTTCTCCAAAGAAAATTTGTTTTCTTTTTTTTTAAGTTTTTTTTTTAATTGCAATAGGAGCATTTTATGGTGGTTTTCCAAATTTGGTCGCTAGATTCTTCTTTTGATTTTCTGAATTCTATACACAAACAAACTGCATTCAAAAAAATTTGTTTGTTTGAAACAAACATTCAGCTCAGTTGCGTCTGTTCCTGATTTTCGAGGTTTAATTAATGCACCCTGGTAGAATAAATTACAGAAAACAATTTAAAGTTCTCGATTTAGATAAGCTATCAGCCATCCGATGATTAATTCAATGCTCCTGAATTTCTCTCCGTCCATCAAAATCTAAACTTAAAACTTTGAGAACGCCCTGTAGAGAAGAGGTCGATGTATTGTGGGCATGTATAAATGTATAATTTTCAAAGTCATGGGGTGACCGGTTAAGATCTTTGCTAATTATCATCATTAATAATTGTCCCTTCTTGAGCCCACACTCTTCTGTCCCTCTCATTCTCATTCCCGAAAGAGCGAGAAGTAGATGGGAGAAAAGACAAGACAAGGAAATTTTTACCTCTCTTAGCAGGGGAACGTGCGGTTTAATATTTCAAATAAATGCGTGCATTAGCGCGCTATCTCGTCCTGATCCCGTGTTGACTATTAACAACGCCCGACGAGTCACTATTATGACTAACTTATCTGACCGGGTCTGCTGGCTACAATGCCTCCTCTGACCCTCCCTGCTCTTCATTCCTCCTTTTCCCCAGTCAGGAGTGCAATTTTTTTAATTCGACAATATTTAATTAAACAATGCAATTAGAAGCGATGGGAGTCAAACCACAGAACTACAGATTTCCGGTCCGGGTGCTTTCCCATTAAGCTACTAGAGAGGTCGAGAAATGAAACTTTTTCAGAAATACACGCATTATTTTCCTACATGGTACACAACAATATCATCTAATGTCATCTAGAGAAAATAATGAGTGCATTTCTGAAAAAAGTTTATTTTCTCAATCTCTCTAGTAGCTTCATGGGAAAGTACCTGACCGGAAATCAGTAGTTCTGTGACGAGCCCCAGCAGAGCGAAAGGTGATCGTTTTTCAGAAAAAAATTATATAAAATAATTTTTCTTCCATAGCTCCTATTACCCATGTTTACACCATGAATTTAAAAATTTTTTTCCCCAAAATAAGCCCCATAATGCCCTCTATCTTCCCTCAAAATTTTTCCAAAATCCCACGGTTCAATCCCGAGATATTGATAAAAAAGCAAAAGAAAATTTTTGAACCCAATATACTATCGGAATATT
>CAKNXH010083976.1:0-16789 GCA_932178445.1 Andricus quercusramuli
TGAATTAAATGTCGATAAATGCAATATCAAATTTGGATGAAAAATATGATGTCAAAATTATTTGAATATTTTAATGAAGATGATTGCATGATGCTTTTCATGCTTTTTATGCTTTTTATTTGAATCGAAGACAAAGGATTGATTTGAAGAATCGATTTTTTTTCTAAAACGATGTTATGAAAAGAGTATCTAAATTTAATTTTCACAATAATATGTACACATATTTTAATTTTTCATGAGTTTGAGAGGATATTGATGAATTATATGTCGATAAATGCAATATCAAATTTAGATGAAAAATTATTTGAATATTTCAATGAAGATGATTGCTTTATGCTTTTCATGCTTTTTATGCTTTTTATTTGAATCGGAGGAATAAGGATCGATTTAAAGAATCGATTTTTTTCTAAAACGATATTGTGAAATGAGTATCTAAATTTAATTTTCATAATAATATGTACATATATTTCAATATTTCCTGAGTATTAATATTGAATTGAATGTCTATAAATGCAATATCAAATTTGAAGAAAAATATTGCGTAAAAATTATTTGAATATTTCAATGAAGATAATTAGTTAATGCTTTTTATGCTCCAAAGTGATTGACTAATTATTAGCTGAACAATTTTTTTACGAAACATATTAAATTAAATAAAGACTAATATTTTTTAAATTAATTAACATGAATTGATTATTTATTCTAAAGTTATTTAATTTAATGTTGGCTATACTTGGTACAATAGAAGTATATTCACGTTTTAAATACCTCTATTCCAATTATATATAAGTTTTCAAATGTTTGTGATGTTGTGAAATGAGTATCTACATTCTGGTTTAAAACTTATGTGAACATATATTTCAATTTTTTATGAAATTAGTTTAATGTTGTTATGTTCTGAAATGATTAATTAATTATCGACTGCTAAATTTGTAAACAATATTCAATTATATAAATACTCAGTTTTTACTGTTGTCAATTAGTTAACATAAATTGATTATTCAATTCGAGATTATGTAATTGATTATTGAATTTGTAAAATGAAACTTCATTTTTGTTCTAAAATATGTCTCTTACAATTATATATTTTTTGAATGTTTGTGATGTTGTGGAATGTGTATCTGAATTCAAATTTCAAAATTATATGTACACACGTTTCAGTTTGTTCGAAAATTAGTATAGAACGTGATTATTAGTTCAAATTTTCAGAAATGAAATTTCAAGTTAAAAAAATATAAAGAAAATTTATTTGAATGTTTAATTGTTTTTCAGATATTTCATGATTTTCGGTTCAATTTTCCACTATTGTATTAAAAATTTAATTTTTCCATCATAACCTTTTTTACTACAAAGTTTCACATCCAAAATTAATATTTCCAACTCGAAAATGTCACGATTTTGATGAAAATTCGCCTTTCAATCTTAAAAATTCAACATTCTGGTTATAAATTAATCTTTTTAGCTTAAAATTGAACTATCAATTTCAAAATTATTATATCTTGTTTAAAATTAACTTCTTTAGGTTGTAGATTCATCATCTTGGATAAAAATTTATCCTGAAGGTTGAAAATTCATCTATGTGGTCAAAGTCCATATTTTGAGGTCGAAAAAACAACTGTCTTATAGAAAATTTAGCTTCTTGCCTTGAAAATTCAAGCATTTGGTGGAATTGTTTTTTTTCTGTTTCTTGACTGTGAAAACTTGTTAAAAAATAATTTCTTTATCTGAAAATTTTACTTTTGTATGATTTTGGTTGATGATTCAACTAATTTGTTTTTACATCTATCGTTCATGATTTATCTTTTTGGTCATGAATAAACTTTGGTTGAGGTTTCAACTGTTTTGCGGAATTTTCTTTAAATTCATTTTTAAGTAAAAATTTAATCATTTAATTTTTTGATTAAAATGCTTAAAAATTTTGAGCGCAAAAGCCACCTGTTCTGTTTGAGCATTCAACTTTTTTTTTTTGAATTCGTCTTATATGAATGAATTTGCATATATCAATTTAAATTTAAATTACAAGACTATTCAGGCAAGTATCGTTTCGAAAGATCGATTTGAAGAAGAAAAAAGTCTTCAATGAAGCGATGGAAATATTTTTCAAAATTGGATGTTTCTTTCACACTCTTCGATTTTTGAATTGATTTTAAATAAAAGAGATAAGAATCGGTTATAAAATGGAATGATTCCTTGTCTGAAAAAAATTAATTTCGAAATAATCGCAGAAAATGACGAGGCATCAACGGAAGAAGAAAAAAGGAATGAATTGAGGAAGGGATGGAGGTCAGACAGAAATCTTCTCTAATTAACACATTACGACTAATCAGAGCCAATTGGGTTATTTCTGTTCGAGGGCCCACTCGCCTAGATTTAACATTCCTTCTGAATTAATTCTAATTATTTCCAGACGCATTCGTGCCTCTTGGATCGCAATCAACTTCATTGCCGAGCACCAATCTCGAAACGGCGCTATTGCAGAGCCTAAAATGTCACACAAGACCCTGAACAGTCCTATGTATATGAATTTCAGAATTTGTGATTAATAATAAAAAAATAGTCAGAGTAGGCTCTCGTTCCCAATAGCTTTTCCTAATTTCCTTTTCTTCCCATACTACCGTGGAAGAATTTTCAAGAATTTTTTCATTTGCTTCTGAAACAGACTGGTTTGGGTATTGACGGAAGATTGAAGCCTTGAGAACCATTATGCATAGCTTTTTATTATTATTTTTATTTACAATTTCCTTGCAAGATTTTGATCCGACTTTGGATTACAAACAATACTATATTTTTTTCCTACATTTTATTAACTTGTGATAATAGTGTGGAGGATTGCCGTTTACTCGCCGTTTACCAGGAACACTTCAAAATATCGTAGGATCGGGCGATTGGCACCTACTGGAATTTCATTAATTTCTTTTTTGATTAGAACGGTAACCGTTTTGGTTTCCGTGTTTATTTTTGCCCGTTTCATACCTCTATATCTACGATCATAAAAATAAAATCCAACAAGAAAGTTAGTACTCTCTAATATTGCAAACACATCGCCTTCGGGTGTTGATATAACAATTTGTTCTTGGGTTGGCACAGGCTCATAGGTATTATGCCCTGTTTTTAATTTCAGTTCTTTGTTGGCCGGAAAAACGTATCTTCGAAATTCGAATATCTGGTGAGGAATCGTTTTGGAAACTAGCCTAATAAATTCAAGCTGTTCGATTCCATATCCGTGTGCGTCATAAGAAGGAAGCCTCGTGGGTGGAACTATGCACCTAGAAGGAGAAGGTCCTGAAGGAGAAGACCTGTCTTGAGAAGAAGGTACAGCAGTATAAAACCTTCCAGAATGGAACTCGGCAGGATTATATCTGGCAGGAGGAAGCTCGGTAGTTTGAACCCTGGCAGGAGGAAACTCGGTAAGAGGAAATCCAGCAGCAGGAGGATGCATTAACGGAGGCGACCTGGACCTAGGCCTCGCAGGACGAGGAACGCTGTCCGAAAAATGATGTCTGTGAGGAGAAGATGAAGTACCGTTACCAGGAACACTAGGAATAGGAGCACCATTAGGCAAGCAGTCAAACTGAGAACTTAAATCTGCAACAACAAAGAGCGGACTAAATTAAATTTTTGTAAATTACACCGAAAAAAGTTCCTTGTACGGTATGCTATTCTTGCAATTTTAGCTAGTCAGGACAAGAGCCAATACTGGAAATTCATTCAGAGGACAAGGTCAACAATTAGCAAAAACAAGAAGGAAACATTGTTACAACTGAAATAAAAAGAGCGTGGCCGATGGTGGCGTGCTTTATGATATTCAATATTAATCCAAGTTGCCCAGTTAATGAAACAATGTTCCCTTTACTGGATTGGTATAGTTGAACAAACTGAACTCCGATGCGATTCTGTTAACAAGGAATCCTTGTTACTTCCAGTAGATTCGTGTAAACCAGCGTTAAATGTTGGTTCTGATATTGATATTCCAACGAGAAAAAAAATTCAATTTTAAATTAATAAAAGTTTGACTAAAAAACAAAAATTTCAAAATCCTTAATGAAAACAGATTAATTCAAAAATATTAACTATTGGAAAAAAATTCAATTTGCAACAGAACAGTGGAAGTATCTACCAAAATAATAAAAATTGTAACCCGAAAGGATACATTTTCAGCAAAACAGTTGAATTTTCACACCAAGAAGAAGAATTTTCTGAAAAGCAGCTAAATTATGAAAAAAAAAAGATTATTTCAACCCAAATAGTTGAATTTTCAACTACAACGATCAACGTTCAGCCAAAAATAGAATAGTTAAATTTTAATTTAAAGAAGTTAATTTTCTACCAAAAAGGACGAATTTTTGAGAAAATAGTTAATTCACAACCAATTTTTTTAAATAATAAAATTTCCCACCCAAAAAGGACAAATCTTCAACAAATTAGTGGAATTTTCAAACCAAAAACATAATTTTTATACAATACAGTTACATTTTAAACAAAAAATAGAATGAATTTTCAGTTAAAAAAATTAATTTTCTAGATAAAATGACGAATTTTCGACAAAAAAACTAATTTCCAAACTAGCACTGGAATTTTTGACCGAAATATTGAAATGTTCAACCCAAATCGCCTACAAAACCGTTTTATTTATAGCAAAAAAGTTTATTTTCATTCAAGAAAATTAATCTTCAACTGAAAACGATGAATTTTCAAACAAAAATAGAATATATTAAAATTTTCAGTTGAAAAAATTCGTTTTCTACCAAAAACGACGAATTTTCGATAAAAAAGTTAATTCACAACGGAATAGTTAAATTTTCGACCAAACTAATGCAAATTTTAGCCCGAAAGTATGAATCTTCAACAAAACAGTGGAATTTCACAGACATAAATTAGGATGGAATGCGGATTGTGTCGCACGAATTTTCATTTGCGGAACCATAAATATGTTTTGAAGAATATTGTCATATTATTATATTATTATATTTACCAATAGAATTAAGCATAATCGCCAGTGATAGAACCAGACAAGAAAGGATCCTCATTTTTTCCAAATGAGGAGAAACTGATCACTATCTTAGTAAAGAATTTTGTTCACAATTTAGCTAATTATTCTGACTCTTCATTAAATTATATAACGCATTCTTCAATCCTTATCTCAGGAATTGTATATGCCCTAAGCTTCTCTATTTTCAGATATTCGCATGTCATAAATCAATTCTTCATAAACCATTCACAAATGGGTTTTACAATAGGTTTCGAAGAGTACCGCAAATTAAACTTTGTTAAAAAATATTTGTTTCTAAAGATATCGTGCCAAAGCGAATGATGTGATTTGCGTCATCTTTGATGTTTCAGTTATAAGCTTTAAATTTCATTTTTAAAGCAGTCCTTTAGAGAAAAAAAACTTTATTTACTGAATCCTGTGTCAGTCAGACAAGCAATTAATAATTAATTATTTTCCAGCGTTTGTTTTTATTTCCAATTCTTCTTCATATTTGTTTGCCTAACTAACCTTGAGCTTTGTCTATGGCTTACCAACAACTACGCTTCGGCTTGCTCATATCTACGCTTCCAGTTTGCCTACTGTTCTCAATTTCTTCATAATATTTGAAAATTTAGACAGTATTAGCTATTGCAGATAAGAAAAAGCGATATTGAGACCAACGGCGAAAAGCAAGTATCTTCTAAAAGATGATGAAGATTTCAGGAGAAGGAGGAACGTTATCATCCAGGTTCCTCCTAACCTCGAGAGGTGGCTACAATGAATTTCGCCCTTCGTAAGGATCTCTCGGAGATGTCGAACCTCTGACTCATTACTTGTTCAGTTCATGATGCAATCAGAGCTTTGGGCAAATTCAAATCGAAGGGTAAAATCGACAATGGATCAAAAGACCAAAGGCGCTAACATCAATTGACAAAGAAGATTGACTGGAAGAGACAGAATGCGTTCCGTATTCAAAGTGTGATAAACTACACAACATTCGGTTCGCTGTTTACGGAAATGGTCCGAAAGTTCGCTCATGATACGAGGATCCACCATCATACGCTGAACAAATTAAAGCTGATGTCAATCAAGCAGCTCATTGTTAAGAAAATATCGGTATTATCTGAAGCAAAGAGGAGAATGCAGAAGAGATTTAAGTGTTCGAGGAAGAATCAACCGCTTTTTTCTAACCCATATCGCCTCTAGAGATTTCCCTGTTTCTGTCTAAAATTCACCCAAGTCGGAAGGCTGAGACTTTTTGTAAAGAGATTTTGGATGCTCGGCACCCATTAAATGAAGACACTGAGAACACCATCCACTCCGAAGAGCTTTGCGATAACCTCGTAACATCTGCGGATGAATGTCCACCAATCACGACCGAAAAGCTGAAGAAAGCACAATGGGATACGAACACCTTCTTCACTGCTGGATCAGATGGCATTAAGAACTTCTGGTGTGAGTAGTTGACTTCCACATACCAACATCCGGCCTGGATCGCGTTCCTTCACAAATCCGCAAAGCGGCCGGTCGAGACCCTTGGCCTGGATCTTAACATCAAAAGTGAGGAGAGTCAATCACATCATCTAGATGTCTTGCTTCAGAAAGCCAGAATGAAGAAAGCAGAGTTTAATATAAGTGCAGAGCGTGTCTTGCTTTCTGAGCATTCAGAATACATACTATTCAGGTGTCCCTATCATGCGGGAACCTCTTTCATTGCAGGATGAAACCTGACAAAAGGATACCTGGCAGAAGGAAACCTGGGAGGAGGAAAACTGGCAGGAGGAAACCTGGCAAGAAGAAACCTGGGAAGAAAGAACCTGGCGAGAAAAAATCTGGCAAGAAAAAACCTGGCAAGAAAAAACCTGGCAGAAGCAGACCTGGACGTGGATATCGCATAAGGATGATGTCTGTCAGAAAAATAAGAAGTTTCAGTATGGAGAACATCAGGAATAGGGATGATATTAGTTAAACATTCGAACTCTGAACTTAACTCTGCAACTCAAAACAGGGGATTATATTTTCCCCAAGTACGTGAAGCAAGACAGAATGCGCATTTCGAAAAAGGACCTCGCACCAAATTTATGGAAAACGGCTTTTTGCCAAAATGTCTAGTTATAATATTTTATTATTAACTTCGAACTTGCAGTTCCGGAATTCGAAGGAAGATTATCAGAAAAATTAAAATTTATTCAAAAGGAAGTTAAGATGATTCTTCTAATGATATTTTCAATTGCTGAAATGTTTTCCAAGAAAATCAGATATTGGCTATAAGAACTTCTTTGAAAAAATCTGAAGCTGTTTGCGCAGAAGAAGTAAAGATGTTCTGAACAATGTAGATTACAATAGAATCATTCTAAATTCAATTGTTTATATGAATATTCCATTTCTGTTAGATCCATACAGTTATACTTCATGTGTGACTAATCACGTAACAAAAACTGATGCAGATATCAGTAAATTGTTAAGAAAAGCAGCAACAAGTAACGATAATGCTAATTTTACTCTGAAGCAAAGAAAAAATCTTGAAGGCTCAAAGTATTATACAATAGGATATGGAATTATCGATGCATTTCAAAAAGCTGAAGATAAAATCAATCTAAAATAGACGAGGAAATTAAAATTTGTAATAATAATAAAATCATTAAAGGTAATGTAGTAGATATTTTTGGCCAGTTAAATCCAGTAGTCAAATCCACTACAAAGGATAGGAAAAAGTTTCATAATTGTTATATGAATGAAATCCTGATCAAGAATAAATTACTTTACATGTATGATAGTAAACAACAGCCCAGGTTTCAGTAAGCATATTTTTAGTTGGGTCTGCTGGAGTTGCTAAAAGCAAAGTTTCATATTTCAAATTTAATTTTCAATAACTTACAGCAATATATAAAGGAACACCAAAAGTATTGTTAGGGGCGTTGTTAGGAAGAGCTGCTCTGAATGCGTGTGCATGAAAATCTTTAAGGTTTTGCTCACGAAAAAACTGTTATAGCCAAAAAAAGTTGGTGCTGATACCTTTGCATTAGCAGAGAGCACATTATTATTCACGCTATCTCCATTGGTCCACAACGTCATTAATCATTGGATAAATTGGACAGCTACAAAATCCTGATAGGGCGTATCTCAAACGCTGAATAGATTGAGCGACCATAAATTAATGAATCTTATGAGAGGGTCCAAGCGAGAACGAACGGGCTTAGATTTTCCTTAGATTCTTCCTTCTGAGACGTTCAGGAGGAATTTCTGAGGGAAGTAGCAAAAATCCTCTTGGAATCCTCTCGAGACAGGGCCGTGTCTTCTTCTTCAAAAAAAAAAAAAAAAACACTAATTCTTATCCAACCACTAGAGGCGGAACTCGAGTATCTTTACACAGTTAATGCACATGTTAATCTCCCTGAGCCATTTTAGTGTGGTTTGCATCGGACAAGCTGTTTAAGCAGGATTTTGTAAACTGTCGAGCTTTGACTTTCGAACACCATTTGTCGGAATGTTATTTAGTATTTATTTTAAACAACTAGTAATGAGAATCATGCATGGAGCATGGATAATAATAGTATAATATTATTAATGATAATTTTTTTCATTGCAATCCATTAACGCGAGGAACATTTACTAATTTCTATTCATGCAAATAAGGTACCACTTGACCTTCAATTTATTTATAATAATTGTCATTCGCCCTTATTCTGCAAAAATGAACAAAAACGCTGTTTTAGGGGGCCTTCAACCCCCTTTATCTGAAAAAATTAAGGACTCTTCAGTAACGGCATTACGCTATTTTTTCTGATTTCATTTGATGAACGTCCAAAATAAGAAACAAAATCTACGCAACATAATTTTTTAACAGATATCACAGCTCAAAATACTAGCTCTTAAAAAAGTGAAAATAAGGTTATTTTCGCAAAATTTGGAAACAGCTTCTTTGAAATAAAATTAATGTATAGGTGTAATGTGTAGAGTTCAAGCTAAAAAGTAGAATTTTTTAGACAAACAGTTGAATTTTAAACCCTAAAATATGACTTTTTGAAAAATAAAATATATTTTTCAACCAAATGGTTGCATTTTTAACAAAAAAGCAATTTCAAATTGAACAGTTGCATCCCCAAACAAATAGTTGAATATTCAACAAAAGAGGCTAATTTTCAATCAAATAGTTGAACTTTCAACTTATGAATTAAAATAATCCAGAAATAATTGAATCTTGAAGGCAAAAAGATAAATACAATAATTTTGAAAAGGAAATGGTTGAGTTTTCTAGCTGATGAATCAAATTGTTTTTCAAACAGCTGACTTTCAAACCAGGAAAACTGAATTTTCAACAAGACAATTAATTTTTAATCAAGAAAGATGAATTTGCAACGAAATGATCGAATTTTCAGCTAAAAAAGTTAAATTTTCAACCTAAAATAAAATCATAAACTTTTAGATGAGAAAACTAATTTTCTACGAAAAAGTTGAATTTTCAACTAGTGAAATCCAACTAAAAACGATAACTTTCCAACGAAGTAGTTAAATCCTTATTGAAAATTATGAATTTTCAGCAAATTATATGCATTTTCTACCAGAAATGTGAATTTTCAACTCATGGCGCAAAAATTTCCGAAATAAAATGGTATAACTACATTTTTAAATTAAAAATATATTTTAGCAAAACAAAAAAAAAAAATTACAAAAAAGTAAAATTTTTAAATCACTGCCTCGAATCTCTAATAAAGTAGTTTAATTCAAAAAATGATTTTTTCTCCAAAGAGTTCATTTTCAATTGAATAGTTTGATTTTCTACAAAATTGTTCAATTTCTAAGCCAAAAGGATGAATTTTCAACAAAACAGTGGAATTTCCAACAGAAAGAGGAAAAAAAAATAATTCAACGAAAAATATAAACGTTGAACAAAAAAAAAATTAATTTTCAACGGAATTTTCAAAAAAGAAGTTGATTTTTAAGCCACGGAGATGAATTTTTCACAAAAAAAGATAAATTGTCAACAAAATGCATGGAGTTTGGACCCAGTACCTAAATTTTCAATTATGAAAAGACGAATTTTGTGCCGAAGAGATGAATTTTCAACCAAAATATGAATCTCGAATAAAAGAATTTTTTTCACAAAACAGTTGAAAATGCTATTGAAAATTGGAATCTTGAACCAAAAAGATTGATTTTTTACAACAAAAGATCAGTTATCAACAGAATACATGAATTTTTAATATAGTCCTTGAAGCTCTAATGGAAAA
Source organism: Andricus quercusramuli (assembly GCA_932178445.1). NCBI lineage: Eukaryota > Metazoa > Arthropoda > Insecta > Hymenoptera > Cynipidae > Andricus > Andricus quercusramuli. Next base: position 10,201 of record CAKNXH010083976.1, read on the forward strand.
TGAACCAAAGAGATGATTTCTGAACTGAAATGATCAACCCTGAACAAGAAGAAATAGTTTTCATAGAAAGACTTCAAAATACAACCAAACGAATAGAATCTTTAAAAAAAAGTATATTTTGCAACCAAAAAGATTAATTTAATTTAGTACAAAAGAGTTCAATTTTCGTCCAAAAAGTTGATTTGAAACAAGAAAAAATAAGAATTCTTTAAAAAGTGAAATAAAGTTTCTGGACGGTCCTAGTATGAAATATTTCAAACAGCTCATTATTCTCATAAAATAAGAACTGGACGAAATCACTCTAAATTCAAAGAATCATTTCTTTTTTTTTCATACTCAAACTGAAAATATTATATTTTTTTATCCATCTTCATAAGAACTTGGAAAAAAAAAGCATTGAAAATAATAAATGCACTCGAGAAACAACCACCGGTAAGTACTATGAGCGCGGACGTTAAAGAAAGACCTGACGCTTATCTCACTGGAATCCGTTACATCTCATCAGATGTATCACTAATTTTCCCGAAAAATATAACTCGTGGAAAAAAATGCCTGCAATAAAAAATTTGTCGTTCCACAAGTTCTACAACTTTTGCTTCGAACATTTTGCGAAATTTTGCGTATTACCAGATATAACCCCAAAAGGCCATAATTTTTAATTTTTTTTCATGGTTTCATCATGAAAATCGGCTTGTCGATTTTCACTAAAACCTTCGTAATCAGTTTCTCAAAATAAATAATTACGCAGATTGTACAGAAAATCAGAGAATTCAGCTTTTCGGAACTTTATCCCACATTGTTACAAGAAGGGGAGGGGGGGGGGCAGATTTTTGAAAAAATAACTGAACATAGCGTCACGTAATATGTCGACGCTCCCAAGCATTCATTAGAGAAGATTGAATCCCATTATTAAATTTATACATAGGTCAACTGAAAGAAAACATACACACTGATGCATTTGTCAGATAATATATGTGGGAGTGATTCAAATACATGTTTCCGAGTGTGAGTTTGCGCATTGCTAATGTATACGAACGAAGGAACGAAACCGGCATGTCGTGATGTGATTTTAATTAATCATTTGAATGCACGCTTAGCAATGACGCGCGAGAGGTGTGTATATATGCATATATGTATATATGTATGTATGTGGGAGGGCGATGATTTCGTGTTTTATCTTCTCCACTACTCGAATCGAGCGAATTAATAATTAGGATGAGGAGAGAGTCGAGTTAGTAGTATCCAGCGTTGCGTTGATTTGATCAACTGAAGAGAGGAGAGAGAAAAGAGAAGAGAGAGGAGAGAGTAACTTAACAATGGAGAGGGAAGGAGAGAAACAATCAGCATGAGTCTTGGAAAAGAAACGATTTCTCGTTGGTGAGATAAATAGAAAGGATTTTCGTGTACACTCGTTTGCCCCTGCCCCTGCCCCCTGCCCAGGAAATCATGACTTTCAAGGCATCATAAAAGTATTATCGTGCTGCATAATCAACTTTGTACTTTGCGAACTTCAAAAGCATTCATTTTTATCCTTGCGATATAAGTACTCATTTGACCATCCCAAATGCAATGAGAAACTTGCGGAAGGAAACGAGCACAATTACTCGAAATCCAATTATTTATCTCCCTTTTATAAATCCAGTTCTTTTTGAAACAAAGAATATTCAATGCTAATATTCCCTGGAGATGAAATTATTAATTTCTGATTTCTTCCTAATTTTTGGGAATGATTAAATCGAAAATTAAATCGTATATTTATAATTATTTCAAATATACATCAAGTTCCTTTGAATTATTTCAATTTCCTTGATATTTTTGGAATTTTCTGGTATTCCCTGAATTATCTGAACTTCTGAACTCCTTCAATTTTCTAATTTTTCTAGACTCCATGAATTCGTTCCATTTCCTGTATTTCCTTAATTTTATAAATTCCTTGAATATTCTGAATACCTGGAATTACTTGAATCTTCTCAAATCTTCAATTTTGATGATTTCCATCGAAATGCTTTCAAATTCTGAATTCCTGAATTGCCACGAATTTTCTGAATTTCTCGAATCCTCTCAATGCTTTTGAATCCCTCAGGTTTTTTGAATTCTCTGAATTCCTTGAATGTTTGCAATTCCTGGAATTTCTTGAAGTCTAAAAGTTGCCCTAATTCTTAGAATATTCGGAATACTTCAGATATTCGGATTTTTTTGATATCTCTGAATTCTTTTTATATCCTGAATTCCTGAAATCCTGGAATTTTCGCAATTCCCTGACTTATCTCAAAATCACTTACTTCTTTCAAATCTCTGGATATTCCAAACTCGTTAAATTCTTCAAATATTCGGAATTCCCTGAATTTCTTGAGCATTCGTAACTCCCATAATTCCTAGAATATCCGATATTCCCTGCATTTTTTAATATTCCCAATTTCCCTAAAACCCTCGAATTCCTTGAATATCCCGAATTCTTTAATTATCTGGAATTTCCTGAATCCCTTCAATATTAAAAAAATCTCTGCATACCTTGAATATTCAGAATCTTCCCAATTCTTCGAATGTCCCTCATTCCTCTAAAACCCTTCACTTTTTGGAATATCCTGAATTCCTCAAATATCCGGAATTCCCTGAACTCTCTGGATTCCTTTAATATTCGAAAATCTGCGTATCCCTTGAATATTGAGAATTCCCTGAATTCCTTAAAACATTATTTTATATGGAATAACTTTGTTAATCCATGAATTTTCGAAATTCCCTAAGTTTATTTGATTCTGGGAATTTCCTGAAATCCTGGAACTCTCGAAAATCCTTGAAGGTCTGGAATTTTTGAAAATCCTTGATTTCCGTGATTGCTCCCATTTCTCTGAAACTTTTTGAACTTTTCTAAATCTTGGGATTCTCTGACATCCTTGAATTTCTTGAATTTGCGGAATTTCATGAATTCTTCAAATATCTCCCAATTCCTTGAATTTTAAGCATATTCTAATGATCTTGAATATCATGACTTCTCACAATATTTCAAACTCCTTGAACACATTCAATTTCCTGAATTCCCGGAATTCCTTAAATGCTCTGAAATCCCTAAAATTATACGAATTTTCCAAAATCCTTGAATTCCCTAAAGATTCGGAAGACCCTGCATTTTTTAATGTTCCTAATTTTAAAACCCTTGAATTCCTCTAATATTCTGAATTCCTCAAATATTTGGAATTTTTTTAATTCTTTCAATTTTCCCAATTCGGAATTGCCTGAATTCCTCTAATATCATAAATTCCTTTACTTCCTAATTTCTCTAAAAATCTGGAATTCTTTAAATACTTAGAATTCTCATAATTTTTCTAATACAATACATTTCTTAAATATTCGTCATTTCCTGAATTCATTTAATATTCAAAAATTTCTGTACCTTTAAATATTCATAATTCCCTAAGTTTCCTAAAATAACGTTCGACATTGAAAAACTTCAATAATTCTGGACTATTCGCAATTCCCTCAAATTCCTTTATCATTTTGTGAATTTCCTGAAATCCCAGAATCGAAAATCCTTGAATTTCTCGAATTTTTGGAAATCCCTGAATTCTCTAAAACTTTCCGAATTCCTTGAATTGTTCGAATATCCTGATCATCTTGAATATCCTGAGTTCCGTCAATATTTTTAACTTCTTTAGCTCATTCAATTTTCTGAATTCCTTGAATTCCTTAAATGCTCTGATTTTTAATTCCTCGAATATTCGCGATTCCCTGATTTCTCTAAAAATCTGGAAATTCCTTAAATACTTAGAATTCTCTGAATTTCACTAATATAATACATTTCTTACATATTCTTGATTTCCTGAATTCCTCTAATATTCGGAAATTTCTGAATCCTTTGAATATTTATAATTACCTGAATTTCCTAAAATAGTGTTCTACATGGAACAACTTCGCTATTCCTTGAATATTCGTAATTCCCTGAAATTCCGTAAATGTCTTTAATTCCATTATTGAATTCCATTATTGAATATTCTTCAAAAAAAACTTTCTAAACTTCTTGAATTCAGTAAATGCTCTAAATTCTTTGAAATTCGGTGATTCTCCGGATATCCTAGAATGGAAAATCCTTGAATTTCTGGAATTCCCTAAATTCCTTGAGAATCTCTAAATTCCTTGAATTCCTCAGATGCTCTGATTTCTTGAATTCCTTGAACATTCGTGATTCCCTGAATTCACTGAAAATCTTTGAATTCCATGAATTTTCTAAATATTATAAGCTTTTTCAATTCCTTATATCTTCGGAATTCCCTGAATTCTTTGAACTTTGGGAACTCCTCAATTTCCTCAAACATTCGAAATTTTCAGACTTTCTGAATTCGGTAAATCCCCTGAGGTCCCTGAAATTCTCTGGTCACCCTAAAATCTCATGTCCTTGCATATCTTGAATTCCTTGTAGATTGAGAATTCATTGAATTCTTTGAGTAATCTTGATTTCTGAAATCCTTGAGTTTCGTGAATATTCTGAATTCCCTGAATATTCTGAATGTTCAAAAATGTCTGAATTCCTCAAATTCCAGACAATTTCTGATTATTCGAAGTTTCTTCAATATTCTGAATTCCTTTAATTTCATAAATTAACCAACTGACCTAAATCCCTGAAACGTTTAAATATTATGAAATTCCTTGAATTCCCTGAAGTTATTGAATGCCCTTAATCTGTTTACCTCAATATGATGTAATTTCAAATGCTTTTTTCGTTGGAATAGCTTAATTTTCTAAATTAAAATTTTTTAACTTTTCAATTTCAAAGATTTATTTAAAAAATTTCATTTGATTCACGCAAAGTTCCTTTTAATCAAAAAAATCATTTTTTGAATTCAAATATATTTTTCCTTTACTATAGGGTCGAAGAAATGTTTGTTTACATCAAGCACAGTTTTTGTTTGATTCAAATAAATTTTGTTTGTATCACATGAAATTTGATTGAAATCAATCAAAGCTTGTTTAGTTCAATTACAAATTTGTTTTAATCAAACAAACTGCATTTAAACAAATTTGTTCGTCCTAATCAAACTGCATTAAAACAATTTTGTTCGTTTTATTCAAGCAAAGTACATTGAAATAAAAATGGTTTCTTTCAATCAAACAAAATGCATTCAAACAAACTTGTTTGTTTCATTCCAACAAACAACACCCAAAAAATACCGAAACGTTCGTGAATATTATGAATGTTTTCGTATTGTGATTTGATAATAATAAAAATATAAAAAATACGAAAGAAAAAGAAGAGAAGGAAGGGGATTTGGTTGGTTACCATCTCATTTTTCTTTCATCTTCTTTATTTTTCTCCAAAGAAAATTTGTTTTCTTTTTTTTTAAGTTTTTTTTTTAATTGCAATAGGAGCATTTTATGGTGGTTTTCCAAATTTGGTCGCTAGATTCTTCTTTTGATTTTCTGAATTCTATACACAAACAAACTGCATTCAAAAAAATTTGTTTGTTTGAAACAAACATTCAGCTCAGTTGCGTCTGTTCCTGATTTTCGAGGTTTAATTAATGCACCCTGGTAGAATAAATTACAGAAAACAATTTAAAGTTCTCGATTTAGATAAGCTATCAGCCATCCGATGATTAATTCAATGCTCCTGAATTTCTCTCCGTCCATCAAAATCTAAACTTAAAACTTTGAGAACGCCCTGTAGAGAAGAGGTCGATGTATTGTGGGCATGTATAAATGTATAATTTTCAAAGTCATGGGGTGACCGGTTAAGATCTTTGCTAATTATCATCATTAATAATTGTCCCTTCTTGAGCCCACACTCTTCTGTCCCTCTCATTCTCATTCCCGAAAGAGCGAGAAGTAGATGGGAGAAAAGACAAGACAAGGAAATTTTTACCTCTCTTAGCAGGGGAACGTGCGGTTTAATATTTCAAATAAATGCGTGCATTAGCGCGCTATCTCGTCCTGATCCCGTGTTGACTATTAACAACGCCCGACGAGTCACTATTATGACTAACTTATCTGACCGGGTCTGCTGGCTACAATGCCTCCTCTGACCCTCCCTGCTCTTCATTCCTCCTTTTCCCCAGTCAGGAGTGCAATTTTTTTAATTCGACAATATTTAATTAAACAATGCAATTAGAAGCGATGGGAGTCAAACCACAGAACTACAGATTTCCGGTCCGGGTGCTTTCCCATTAAGCTACTAGAGAGGTCGAGAAATGAAACTTTTTCAGAAATACACGCATTATTTTCCTACATGGTACACAACAATATCATCTAATGTCATCTAGAGAAAATAATGAGTGCATTTCTGAAAAAAGTTTATTTTCTCAATCTCTCTAGTAGCTTCATGGGAAAGTACCTGACCGGAAATCAGTAGTTCTGTGACGAGCCCCAGCAGAGCGAAAGGTGATCGTTTTTCAGAAAAAAATTATATAAAATAATTTTTCTTCCATAGCTCCTATTACCCATGTTTACACCATGAATTTAAAAATTTTTTTCCCCAAAATAAGCCCCATAATGCCCTCTATCTTCCCTCAAAATTTTTCCAAAATCCCACGGTTCAATCCCGAGATATTGATAAAAAAGCAAAAGAAAATTTTTGAACCCAATATACTATCGGAATATT
>CAKNXH010083984.1:7315-36807 GCA_932178445.1 Andricus quercusramuli
AAAGAAAGAACTAAAAAAGATCAATTTTCAACGAAAAATAAAATATTTATATTTTCAGTTAAAAACTTAAGTTTTAACCAAAAAGCAACGAATTTTCAACTAAGGAGTTCAATTTTCAAATAAAGAAAATCAATTTTTAGTCAAAAACAAAACAGTGGAATTTTCAGTCAACAAAATAAATTTAAAAAAAATGAATTTTCAGAAAAGTACTCAAATTTTCAACCAAACCGATAATTTTCTACCCAAGAGGATTGAGTTTCTACCAAAAAAGACGAATATCCAAATAAATAGTCGAAATTTCATCTAAAAAATATTTTTGAAAAACTAATTTTTAACTTAATAGTAGAAGTTTCTACTAAAAAATATAAATTTTTAACAAAAACTCGAATAGTTACAACAAAGTTTTTAAAAATATTTTCAACAAAACTGTTCAATTACTAGCCAAAGAAATCAAATTTTAATCAAAAAGATAAATTTTGAACCAAGCAGTAAAATTTTCTACCAAAAAATATGAATTTTTAACAGAATACATGCATTTTCAACTATAGAATTAAAAAAAAAATAAATTTCAGCAAAAAAAATGGAATGGTAATTAATTATCTTCAACTTAAAAAAATCAATTGTCTAGAAAAAAATATGATTTTTATATTTTCAATTAGAAAAACTGACTTTTAACCAAAAACAACGATTTTTCAAAAAAATACATAAATTTTCAACCAAATAGTTAATTTTTTTAAATAACGAAGATACATTTTTCACCAAAGATGAATGAGTTAAATTTAAACTGAATTAAATTAAAAACAAACAAAATTAAAAAAAAAATTATATTAAAATGAAAAAATAAAAATATTTAACAAATTAAAAATATTGAAACATTAAATTATTAATAATAATATTGATATTATATATCTAATATAATATATATAATTATCAATTTTTTCAATTATTATTATTCAAATATTAAAATATTAAATTAAATTAAATTAACTCAATTAAATTCAAATTTAAATTTTCAGTTAAAAAAATTAATTTTCAAACGAAAAAAAAGAATGTCCAATACAGTAGTCAAATTTTCAATCAGTGAAAGGAATTTTTACCTAAAATGATGAATTATGATCAAAAAGTGCATTTTTAACGAAATAGTTAATATTTTAAACACCAAAGATTTTTATTTTAAACCGTAAAAAGTTATATTCAACCAAAAAGGACAATTTTCAACAAAATTTTTGAATCCTAAACCAAAACAGATTAATTTATAATTCAACAGTTGCATTTTTAATCAAAAGAAGATGAAACTTCTACGATAAGTGATTAATTTTCTAACAGAAATGACGAATTTTCAACAAAAAGGTTAAATTTTCAACCAAGGAAGATTTTCCTCTTAATAAGGAAAACACTGTTTGCCCTAAATGTTGAATTTTCATGACAAAAGATGAATTTTTAAATAAAAAATATGGATTTTCAATAAAAAAGTTAATTTTCAATTGAAAAATTTGTATTCTTTTATCAAAATATTGGAATTTCAAAAGATTTTTAAAATTGTCAAAACAGAATCTAGAAGATTTGAGGACAATTTTCCCGATTTTTCATAATTTTAAGAAAATAATTCGAAATTTGCAAAGATTTCCAAAACTTTTATGAAAAATGTGAATTTTGGAAGATTTCGAAAAAATTTCGAAAATTTTTAAGAAATTTGAAAGGTTTCAAGAGAGTACAAAAATTTTCTGAAGTTTTCTGGAAACAGTTTTTATTTTATAAAATATATTTCAGGATTTCAGGGGGTATCAGAGCAAATCTTACGATACCTTCCATGGGGGAGGGGGGTTTGAAAATTTCCAAATTTTTTTAGAAAATTCCATAAATCTTTCAGTTTTTCCCTGACCGGTGAAAATCCGAAATTTTTAATTTCCTACTAAAAAAAAAAGTTGTTATCTTCTGGAATGTGATTATTTGCTCACTTTGTTGATAATTATCATGAAAAGTACATTTTTGCATAAATAAACTACAATATGAGAATATTTCTAAGGAGTACTGATCATCGACAATTATAAAGATCTATAGGTAATTTGTCTGGGATGAGTATGAATCAACAATTTTTTTAATGCATGACGTGCCAGAACTTTAAGTATTGAATACAAATTTAAAGAGACTGGAAATTATGCAGCATGCTGTATAATAGTTTTGTTCTCGGGTATTTCCCTTGTTATTTATAGATTCTATAAACAACTGAAATTACCATTTAAAAATATTTTGATTCGCGAACGTACTTTTTCGATTATAGGGGAACAATAATTTTTTATACAAAATAAAATTTTTGAATAACTATTTTTCAGAATTATTTGTTTTTAATTTTATATGAACATAATTTTTTTAAGATTCTTAAGAAAATTCTAAAAGATTTTCGAAAATTTTAGATAGGAACAAATTCTCAACAAAAAATGTAATGGTTGGTATTTCAATTCAGAAAGATTTTTATTTTTGATCAAAAACAATTTAATTTATCCAAAAAAGTTAATTTTCGACCAAATAGTTGAATTTTCAAAAAAAAAAAAAAATAATTTTCCTCAAGAAGATTATTTTTTGAGCGTAAATTCAAATTTTCAACTAAAATGATGAACTTTCAAAAAAGATGAATTTTTAAGAAAATAGTTAAACTTCCAAACAAGTAGTTGAATTTTCAACTCAAATAAATGAATTTTTAACAAAATAGTTACATTTTCAATGAAAGAAATGAATTTTTAACTAAAAGTATGAATCTTCAAAGAAGTGAATTTTGAAAAAATTAGTTTAAATTTTAACCTTTTAATTTAATAGAATTTTTAATAAACAAAAAATTAATTGGCAACGGAAAATATAAAAGTTGATACTAAATGTACAAAATATTTTAATTTCAAGCTTAAAAGAGCTGAATTCATCCAAAAAGACGAATTTTCAACAAAATAAATGAATCCTCAACCAAAAAAAGATTTACATTTTAAACCGAACAGTAACAGTTCTAATGAAAAAGATGGAATTTTTACCAAAATAGATGAATTTTCAAACCAAAAATACGAATTGTTAACGAAAAATGTAATAGTTGATATTGCAACCCGAAAAAAATGAATTTTAAATAAAAAATAGTTGAATTTATTAAAAAACGAATTTTCAACAAAACAGTTGAGTCGTCGATCAAAATGATTAATTTTCAACCAAAAAGATTAATTTTTTCCAAAAAATTCGATTTTTTTAACAAAATAGTTCAATTTTTAATCAAGGAGATGAATTTTGAACTAAAATTATGAATCTTCAACCAGAAAAATTTAATATTTGATACTAAGTCTAAAAAATATTTTAATTTTAGACAAAAAAAAAGAGTTAAATTTATCCAAAAAGAATATTTTCAACAAAGTAGTTGAATCTTTAACTGAAAAAATATTTTAATTTTGAACCAAAAAGTTGCAATGTTAATTAAAAAATATGACAAATTTCTACAAAAATGTATGAATTTTAAAACGAACGGGAAATTTTAGAATAAAAAATTCAGGAAAATTATATTAATAATTTTTAATACAAAACTCAAATTTTGAATAAAAGTTTTTTTTTTAATTTCCTTGTTCATTTGCTTGAAGATTGTATTAATATAAATGTCCTACTTTTTTAAAAAGATTATTGAAGCTTTCCTTTATGGCGACAAAATATTTTAAAAAATTTAAAAAAATTTTTATTTTATCTTACAGTACTTTAAAAAATTGCAGGCAAAATTTTAGTCCGTTAGAATATATTAAAGACTTTTTGACACTCGGATCAAATTAATAAAAATATTTTATAAATTTTCGGAAATCTTTCAAAGTTTTAAAACATTTTTAATCTTTTGAAAATTTTCAAAACTTCTAAATATTTTTTAAACTAACTCGAATTATTCCTAAAATTGCGATTTTTGAAAATCTTTTTAAATATTCTCTTTGAATTAATTTTTCAAAATAAAGAATCACTTTATATATTCTCAGGAATCTTGAGATTTTTTTTATCGTCTTAAAAACTTTCAAAAGCTTGAAAAAACTTCAAAATTTAATATCGAAATCTATAATGATCTTCATTTTGTTAAAAGTTTTTTTTAAATCTTTCCAAATTTCCATTTATTTCTGATATTTAAAAAAAAATCATTATCATTCAAAATGATTCAAATTTTTCCTGAAATTTTGAATAAATTCTGCAAAATTAAAAAAAATTGCATTAAAATCTTTCGGGTTCTGTTTTGACAATTTTGGAAATCTTTTGAAACGTTCAGAAATCTTTGCAAATATTCTCTTGAAAGTTCTGAATATCTCTTCAAATTATTCGATTTTTTTCTAAAATTTAATAATCTTACAAAATTGGACAATTTTGCTTGAAAATCTGATACATTTTCTTCCTAAATTTCAAGAAATCATTTATAATAAAATCTGTTTAAATATTTTTCCAACATTATTTTTCGAAATAAAACCTCAATTTAATTCAAATATTTCCAAGTCCTTAAAAAGCTTCGAAATTTCACTTAAAAATCTTCAAAAATGTACATTCTCTTCAAAAATGTTTGAAAGTTTTTCAAACTTTAAATTATTTTTAAATATTTTTAAAACTACTTAAACGTCAAAAATTTACAATTAAAATTTCTTTCATCAACATTCTTTAGAAAAATTCAAAAACAAATTTTATCAGCAAATTATTAAAGAATTATTTACAATTTGAATTTTCTCGTTTAGAAATAAATTAAAAAAATTAAAGTTCCTTATTTTTAAAGATTATTCATCATAAGGATTTATTGTTTAAATTAAAAATTTTATGTCAGATTTTTCCATTATTTTATTGCGGTAAATATGTTCGTGATGGACGATTGAAAACGCTCATTTCAGAATGTTCAAAACCGGTTTTAGCCCCTCGCGAAATAACGACGACTGTCATTATAGGAACTGCCTGACGTTAGCCACATACCTTATATTATTTTTGCTGTCTGACTTGAAATAAAAAAACACAATTTTTTAAAACATATTTTTAAAATTATTATTAGCATAAATTCGAATAATTTTGTGAAATATTTATAAATCTTCAAAGGATACGGAAATAATTTTGTTTGAGAATTTTGTAAGATCCCAAGAGAATACAAAAACTTTCTTAAGATTTCTCGAAAAATTGTAAACTACTTTTTATTCACAAAATTTATTTCAAGACAACATTTAAAAAATTTCAAAACATTCCAAAAAATTTTCAAAATTATCACAAAGGAATCTGGAAGATATGAAGAATTTTTTTTCAACATTTTTGGAAGACTCCTAATTATTAAAAAAAATATTTGAAAAATCTTAAATAATTTCACAAATTATAAAAAATTTCAATAAAAAAAACTTGAAAGAAAATGTAGATTTTTTAAGATTTTCAAATAAAATTTTTAAGCTTTTAAAGGATTTTGAAGGTTTTAGGATAATTTTTTTTTCTTAAGATTTCAGGAAAAATTAAAATTTCTTTTTTGAAAAATTAATTCAAAGAGAATAGTAAAAATTTTTAAAATGATTTCCTAAAATTTTGGGTGAGAATGTCAAAGATTTTAAAGCAAAATATTTCAATATTTCGAGGAAATAAAACGAAGTAAAAATTCGAATAAGTTTTTTAAATATTTAGAAATTTTCAAAGGATACAAAAATAATTTTGTTTCAAGAAAAATGTGAATCTTGGAAGATTTAGAAAAAAAATTTAGAACCTTTCTCAGAATTTTCAAAAATCCCAAGAGAATACAAAAGTCTTCTTACGATTTTTCGGAAAATTTTGAATGACTTTTTATTTTAGAACATTTATTTCAAGACAACATTTAAAAGATTTAAAAAATTTTTTTTAAAAATTCAAAATTATCAAAACGGAATCTGAAAGATATAAAGAATTTTTTTTCAACATTTTTGTAAAAATCCGAATTATTTAAAACAATATTTGAAAAATCTCAAATAATTTCAGAAATAATAAAAAATTTCAAAAAAAAACTTCAAACAAAATCTAGATTTTTGAAGATTTTTAAATAACATTTTTGAGCTTTTAAAGGATTTTGAAGGTTTTAGAATAATTTTGTTTCTTGAGATTCGAGGAAAAATTAAAATTTCTATTTTGAAAAATTAATTCAAAGAGAATAGTAAAATTTTTTTTTAATGATTTCCTAATATTTTGGGTAAGAATGTAGAAGGTTTTAAAGCAAAATATTTTAATTTTGCAAGGGAATAAAATGTAAAAAAAATCAAATAAGTTTTTGAAATATTTCGAAATTTTTAAAGGATACAAAAATAATGTTGGTTCAAGAAAAATGTAAATCTGGAAGATTTAGAACAAAAAATTTAGAACCTTTCTCAGAATTTTGTAAGAATCTTTATTTCAGAACATTTATTTTAAGAAAACATTTAAAAGATTTAAAAACATTTTAAAAAAAATTGAAAATGATCAAAAAGGAATCTGAAAGATATAAAGAATTGTTTTCAAAATTTTCGGAAAAATCTGGATTATTAAAAAAAAGATTTGAAAGTTCTGAAATAATTTCAGAAATAATAAAAAATTTCAAAAAAGCTTGAAATAAAATGTAAATTTTTGAAGATTTTTGAATAAAATTTTGAAGCTTTTAAAGGATTCTGAAGGTTTTAGGATGATTAATTTTTTTCTCAAGATTCCAGGATGAATTAAACTTTCTTTTTTGAAAAATTACTTTAATAAAATAGTAAGAATACTTTGAAATGATTTCATGAAATTTTGGGTAAGAATGTAGAAGTTTTTAAAGCAAAATATTTCAATTTTGCACGAAAAAAAAATTGTAATAAAAATTCGAGTAAGTTTTTGAAATATTTAGAAATTTTCAAAGGATACAAAAATAATTTTGTTTCAAGAAAAATGCAGATCTTGGAAGATTTAGGACAACAAATGTAGAGCCTTTTTCAGAATTTTGAAAGATCCCAACAGAAAAAAAAGAGAAAGGAGAGAAAAAAAATTTTCATACGATTTCTCGAAAAAATTTGAATGACTTTTTATTTCACATTTATTTCAAGACAACATTTAAAAGATTTCAAAACATTCCAAAGAATGTTCAAAATTATCAAAGACGAATCTGGAAGATATGAAGAATTTTTTTTCAAAATTTTTGGAAAAATCCGAATTATTAAAAAAAAGATTTGAAAGTTCTTAAATAATTTAAGGAATAATATAAAATTTTGAAAAACTTCAAATAAAATGTAGATTTTTGAAGATTTTGAAATAAATTTTCAAAATTTTGTAAAGTTTCTGATTGGTTTCCAGATAATAAAAACGTTTTCTCAAGGCTCCTGGAAATATTTGAAGTGATTTTTTATTTTTCAAAAACTAATTTTAATTGAATATTAAAAAAATTAAAACGTTACAAAATATTTCAAAAATTGTCAAAAATGAATCTAGAAGATTTTAAAACAATTTGAGGAATTATTTCGAGTGATTTTAAAAGATATTTAGGAATTTTTTGAATTTTGAAGAGACTAAAAATATTTTAAAATTTTCAAAAATGTGCCAACATTTATAAAATATTTTTAAATTCTTTCCAAGCGTCAAAAAGTCTCAAATATCTTTGAAACAACTCAAGTTCTTCCTAAAATTGTGTAAAATCCTATAAAAAGGAAAAATAAATTCCTAGCAATTTTCTAGAAAATACATTTTAAATCTTCAAAAATCTTTTTGTATTTTGTCGAGAAACCTAAAAAAATAATATCTATATAACCTAAACTTTTTTTATTCTGGACTGGAAAATCTTTTCAGGTTGAAAATTCAACGATTTGGTTAAAAATTCGTCTTTTTGGTTCGAAAATTAATTTTTTTAAATAAAAAATTCAATAGTTTTTTCATTAAAATTGTGAATGTTTGGTTTAAAATAAAAATATTTTTTTGACTGAGGATTCCACTATCTTATTGACAATTCGTCTTTTTGTACGAACTCTTTAAAATTAAAAAAAAAATTTCCATTTAATTTTTTTTCCATTTATTTTTCATCAAAAATTCATTTTTTTTTGTTGAAAATTCATTTTTTTTTTGAAAATTCAACTAATTGGTTAAAAGGTAAATTACTTTATTAAAAATTCACTTCTTTGGTTGAAGATTCATAATTTTAGTTTAAACTTCATCTCTTCAGTAGAAAATGTAACCATTTTTCTAAAACTAACATTTCAATAATTTTAGGTTATGTTGGCGTTTTACACCAAAATTGGTATTTTGAGACAAAATTAGTTGTAATTTGGACACGATTTAAAATACTTTAATAATTTTTGATTATTTTAGTATTTTTCGTTCGAAATTGGTATTTTTAATAATAAGAAAATTTTAATATAGATTCACGAATTGTAACAATTTTAGGTTATGTTGGCATTTCAAAACAAAAAATCATTATATTTGAACAAAATTTAGATTGTTTCAACAATTTTTGTTTATGTTATTGTTTTTCGTCGGAAATTGTTTTTTTTTTTTCATTAAAAATAAAACAGATTTTGAAGAAGATGCACTACTTTTCACACGTTTAAGTCATATTCGCGTTTTAAACCGAAAATTTTCATTTTAAATCAAAATTCATTATAATTGGAACCAGATTTGCAACTTTCGAATAATTCTAAGTTATGTTAATGTTTTTATTACAGAAAATTAGGTTTTTAAACAAAACTCATTTGATTTTGAAGGTTTATAATTTTTCAACAATTTAAGGTTACGTTAGTGTTTTACACCAGAAATTGGTATTTTAAAACAAAAATTATTATAGTTACAAGATTAAGAATTTTTTAACATTTTTTGGATTATTTTTTATGTTTTCATCAAAAATTGATATTTCAAAATTTCAATTAAAAAATTAATTTTCAAAGACGTTTCACAATTTTTCAACAGTTTTAGGTTATGTTAGCTTTTTATGCTAAAAATTTGAATGAAAAAAAAATCATTATAGTTTAAACAAGATTCTCAATTTTTGAACAGTTTCAGTTTATATTAACGTTTTTTTACAAGGAACAGTTTTTTAATGCAAAAAACATTAGATTTCAAAGGTTCATAATTTTTTTATAATTAAACGTTGCATTAGCGCATTAAAGTAAAAATTGGTATTTTAAAACAAGAATAATTAAAGTTTGAAAGAGATTTCTACATGAAATAGTTTTTTTAACAAAAATGATTTTAATTTGGGTAATAATTTAAAATCTTCTAACAATTTTGCATTATGTTATTGTTTCTCGATTAGTATTTTTAATTAAACATTTTTTTGTTGGAAATCAGTATTTTTTCAACAAAAATGCTGCGTTAATATTAACTTCATATTTTAATCGAACATTTTTTTCAATTTTTCAAAATATTAAAAAATGCAAACTTGATATTTTTAAGGGTGTTGAGTGGTATTGCTATGCTTCAGTAGTAACGGCCTTTCTCGGACAGGCATTAGTGGTTAAGCGTAGATTCCACTTTACGATGTAAACATTCGTATGAGCATTGAGAATTATGCAGCAAAAATCATAAATAAATTCCACGAAGAATTCCTCTTAGTTTTCAATTTATTAATTTTTTTTGAAAGTTAGATAAGAAAAATTTAATTTAATCAAACATAAATTAATTATATGTCATCATTTCCCGAAAAAATGTTCCAGTTTCAAAATCCACTTGACTTTTCAATATCAATTACAGAAAATTCAATTTAAAAAATTAAGAAAATTTCAAAATTTATTTTCAGGTACATGACATCTTTCCTCGAAAGAGGAAATGATTTATTTTCATATTTTTGTATTATTTAAATAAATTAAATTAAATATTATCTAAATTTATGCAAATTTATTTTTATATTTATTTTTATAAATAAAGAGTGGATTAGCGCAAGTGTAAAAAATCAAACGCGGAAAAACTTCTTTATTCATAAACTACAGTCATGTTGTAATCCAAATTTCTCAAGATTAGATTTCCTCCTTCCTCTTTTCGAACACCACATTTTATTACATCGACCACAACATTGTTGTTGCTTCATCGATGGTATTTAAAAATAATTTTTAAATTCCTTATAATTTATCCACAGAAATCAATTTTTGTGATTGATATCCTGTTTTATTGGATGTTTAAAAATATTTTTTGAATTCAATAAAAGATTGTTTTCTTCACTGCACATTCCAAATTCCCGGAAAAGAAAATATTCGCAATAAAAAATGTTCGAAAGCAGAGAATTGAGAACAATTTAAAATTCTCAAAAAATAAAAAGCATAGTAACGAAAAAAATTATTTGTCGTTTTTAATTTTCTTTAGAATTGAAGATCTTTTAATTGTAACTGTTGAAAACTGCAACAATTTCAATTGTAAATCCTTAAAATTGGAAAGTTTTCATTTTTGAAAATTATCTATTGAAAATTACACAATTTTTAAGCTTTACAGTAGAAAATTCTATAAGTTTTATGATTTTCATTTCAAATTTCTTGAATTTGAAATATTTATAATTAAAAGCTTCACTTTTGATCTTCAAAATCGCCCAGATTATTAGTTTTTAATTAAAAATCTTCAAAATAATGAGTTCCTAATTGTAAATCTTCAAAATTGAACGATTCCAAACAAAGAACGTTCAAAATTGCGTACTTTTAGAATACTAATCTTAAAAATTGAATAATTTATAATTCTATATTAAAAAAAAAAAGAATTTTGAATGGTCCCTTTTCGAAATGGGAAGATTTTGAATTGTAAATTTTCAAAATTTAAGAACTTTTCATTTGGAAAATGTACGATTGAAAATTATGCAAGTTTCAAGTTTTACAATGAAAAATATTGTAAATATCATGATTCACATTCGAAATATCTTGAATTTTAAATATTTATAATTGAAAGCTTGATTTCTGATTTTCAAAATCAATTAAATTCAAGAATTTTTAGTTTTTTTTTTCAAATTGAAGGGTACTTAATTATGAAAATTTATAATTAAAATGAAAAAATAAAAAATTACACACATGAAATACTGAAGAGTTTTTAAATGAAAATATTCAGAATGAGAGAATTTTAAAGAGCAAATCGTTAAAATTAGAGAATATTAAATTGTGAATCTTCGAAATTTAAAAATGAAAAAAATTTAAAATTGTAGACCTCTAAATCATAAATCTTGAAAATTGAATAATTAGCAATTCTTTATTTTCATAACAAAATAATTGTCAATAGTGACTCTTAAAAAATGCGAAATTTTGAATAAGGAATTTTTAAAATTGAAGAATTTTCAATTTTGAAAATTCACAATTTAAAATTATGCTAGTTTTAAGTTATCCCATTAAAGATTCTGTAAATTTGAATAATTTTGATCTTCAAAATCATTGAAATTAAGATTTTTAATTTGTTCTTCTTTAAGATTGAAGATTTTTCGTTTTAAAAATTTTCAGTTAAAATTTATGCGAGTTTTAGGTTTTAAATTTTAAAATTAAAATTCATGCGAGTTTTAGGTTTAGAAATTAAAAGTGCTCTCATTTTGATTACTCACTTTTAAAATCTTAAAAAGCTTCAACATTTATTTCGAAATCTTCAAAAATCTACACTTCATTTCGAGTTTTTTCAAATCGGTTAAAATTTTTAATTATTTCTTATATATTTTCTGAGATTTTGAATATCTTTTAAAATGGATCGAATTTGTCCTAAGATTTGGAAAAAATGTTGCAAAATTGAAAAAAATTTCCTCAAAATCTTCCAAATTCTTTTTGACGATTTTTTTATTTTTTTGAATATTTTGAAATATTTTGGGACGTTTTTAAATATTTATATATAGTCTCTGAAAACAAATTTTGTACTATAAAAAATCATTATAGATTTTCCAGAAGTCTTAAAAATATGTTTTTATTCTTTCGAAACCTTTCAAAATTCCTAAAAAGCTTCTCAATTTTTTGTTTCAAAATCTTCAAAAATGCACATTAAAAAAAATCTTCTTAAGTTTAAAATTAGTTTGTTATCTTTCAAAAACTTCTGAATTTCTCTTAAACTTATTCGATTTTTTTCTAAAATTTGATAATCTTGAAAGTTTGAAAAATTTTACTCTAGAATTCTCCACGGGTTTTCTATAGGAAATTATTAAAAATAAAATCTGTTTGAAAATTTTCTTAAAATGAATGTTGCAAAATAAAAAATAAATTTAAATGTTTCCTAGAATCTTGTCGAAGAAATGTATTATCTTTCTACGTTTCAAAATCCTTAAAAAGCTTAAAAATTGTATTTCAAAACCTGAAAAATCCTTCAAAATTTGAAATCATTTCAAATTTGAAATTATTTTTTAATCTTTCCAAAACTTCTAAGATCACAATTACAATTTTACCATTAAAATTTTCTCTTCCATCAGTAATGTTTACGTCAATTCAGAAACAAATATTTATCATCAAATAAAATATTTTATTTGGAAATTTCCATTTACTAAATTGAAGGTTGAGAAAATTCTTAGTCTCTATTAATAGATAAATACCTATGCCCTCATTCAATATCCTGGAATAAAATTTTATATTTAAATAAAAGTTAAAGATTACTGAAAGCCTATCAAAATAAAAATAAAAATATGAATGAAAATAAAAATCATTAGGCTATCAAAATAATGTACATACCTACTGCAACACTCTTATTGTCCAATTCAAAGTCACATTTATTCAAAATCAAAATAGAAAACTAATTTTAAACATTCCCGGGAAATTAAATCCCTAATGTCTTAGAATATTTTTTATTCACTCTCACGATTATATCGTCAGTAAAAAATATTTACAACTACAGAATCTATAAAACTACCTAATTAAATCGTAACCAGCACTTTATTTATAGTAACTGAGTAAAAAAAAAAGTTTTAGTCGATGCCTTCATATATACTTATAAGAACATGAATCAAAGCGCGGTAAAAGTTCTTTGCGACCGTTCCTAATAAGTACAATGATAGTATGATCGCGATTTCAGAGAGACAGTCGACCGATCTCGAAACTCGACCAGCCGATCACTCGAACAAAATACTAATGGACCGGATGATTGGTACGAGGAGGGTTTCGCCGACCAAGTTCTGGTCCTGGCGATCACCGCGATCACGGAAGAATAATAATAACGGCCACGAGAGCTCCCATTGGTACCCATTCATCTCCTGGAATTCCCCCGGTTTGCGGTGTCCAAGACAGCAAGACTCAACTTCACTCTACACTCCACGGCGGTTCACCCTGACTGACTTGTTTTCGACCTTTCAGCGCGATCAGCATCTTACGACATCCAGGTTGCAACTTTGCTTGCATTCACGTGTGAGTGATTTTGCACGCCTTGCAGGATGCATTCAATTTAGAATGTTTTTTTCTTCACTCCACTCAGGGAAGAAATTGATAATTGGTGGCTTTGGATGTACAATTAGGAAACTGACAGGTAAACGTTCTCAGATACTTCATCTTCCTGGAATCGGCAGAAGATGATTTGAAATTCGCGCCGCAAAGTGGAGCAAAAAAAGCACATCTGGACTTTACTATTTTTATACAGATGTGAGGGTGGGAAAGTTGGAATGAGTGTGGGAGGAAGGTTAAGAAAAATGAAGAGAGGGGAAGTACATCAAATGAGGAGAGAGGAATATAGGGAAAATGAGCGAAGTAAAAGTTGAGGAAATGAAGAAAGGGGATGTAGGGTATGTAAGAAAATTAGGGAAGATGGTAGAGGTGAAGAAAAAGAAATTACGATAGCGGAAGTGGGGTGAATGAATAGGTGGAGATGTAGGACAAGTGAGGGGAAATGAGACAGAGGATGCAAGGAAAATGAGAGGAGGTTAAATAAGGGAAATGAGGGAAAGAAGGCGAAATCAATGGTGGAAAAGTAGGAGAAATAAGTGGTGAGAGAGTGGAAGAAATGAGTATTGAGAATGTATGAAAAATTAGTGTTGGGAAAGTAAAGGCGTGAGGGTGGGAATGTTAGGAGAAGTGGGTGGAGTGTAAATTGACAGATAAACGTTCTCAGATACTTCATCTTCCTGGAAGCGGCAGCTGATGATTTGAAATTCGCGCCGCAAAGTGGAGCAAAAAAGTGCATCTGGACTTCACTATTTTTATACGATTTTGAAGATGTGAGGGTGGTGAAGTTAGAATGAGTAGGGCAAGGAGAGTAAGAAAAATGAAGAGAGGAAAAGTAGAGGAAATGAGGGGATAGGAATATAGGGAAAATGAGCGAAGTAAAAGTTGAGGAAATGAGAGGAAATAAAGAAAGGGTATGTAGGGTATATAAGAAAATTAGGGAAGATGGTAGAGGTGAAGTAGAAGAAATTACGATAGCGGAAGTGGAGGAAATGAATAGGTGGAGATGTAGGACAAGTGAGCGGAAATGAGGCAGAGGATGCAAGGGAAATGAGAGGAGGTGAAGTAAGGGAAATGAGTGAAAATGTGGGAGGGAATGAAAGAGAAATCAGTTGTAGAAAAGTGGGAGAAATAACTGGTGGGAAAGTGGAAGAAATGAGTGTTGAGAATGTATGAGAAATTAGTGTTGGGAAGGTAATGGCGTGAGGGTGGGAAAGTTAGGAGAAGTGGGTGGGTTATAGCGAAGTAAGAGGTAACAGGTAAGAGGATAAATGAGAGAGAGAGAGGGAAAGTAAAAGGGGAAGTGAGGAAAATGAGGGGGAGGAATATAGGAAAAATGAGCGAAGTAGAAGTAGGGGAAATGAGTGGGAATAAAGGAAGGGGAAGTAGGGAAAGTAAGGGTTAGGGAAACTGAGGAAAATTATTGTAGAGGGAGTAAGGGGAAATGAGGAGTAAGGAAGTGGGGGAAGTAAGAATTGGGGAAGTAATAGCTGAAGAAGGGAAGTGGGGAAACAAGAAGTGTTCGCTACGGAAGTGAGGATTGGGGAAAAGTAGATGAGAAAGGAGTTGGGAATGGAAGGGGAAGCGCAAGCTGAAGTGTGAAAAGGGAAATTGTCGGAAAGGCAGATTCAAGCTCAGGGAAGAAACTAACAATTGGTGCCTCCGGATGTATGATAAGGAAATTGACTCGTAAAAGTTCTCAGATACTTCACTTTCCTGGAATCGGCAGCAGATGGTTAGAAATTCGCGCCGCAAAGTGGAGCAAAAAAGCACATCTGGACTTAACTATTTTTATACGATTTTCAAGATGTGAGAGTGGTAAAGTTAGAATGAGTGGGGGAGGGAGAGTGAGAAAAATGAAGAGAGGGGAAGTAGAGGAAATGAGAGGAGAGGAATATAGGGAAAATGAGCGAAGTAAAAGTTGAGGAAATGAAGAAAGGGGATGTAGGGTACATAAGAAAATTAGGGAAGATGTTAGAGGTGTAGTAGAAGAAATTACGATAGGGGAAGTGAGGGAAATGAATAGCTGGAGATGTAGGGTGAGTGAGGGGAAATGAGGCAGAGGACGTAAGGGAAATGAGTGTAGGTTAAGTAAGGGAAATGAGGGTAAATGTGGCACGCAGAGTAGGAGAAATCAGTGTTGGAAAAGTAGGATAAATCAGTAGTGGGAAAGTGGAAGAAATAACTGGTGAAAAGTGGAAGAAATGAGTGTTGAGAATGTATGAGAAATTAGTGTTGGGAAAGTGAAGGCGTGCGGGTGGGAAAGTTAGGAGAAGTGGGTGGGGCGTGGGGGAGTAAGAGGTAAGATGAGAAGTGAGAGAGAGAGAGAGAGAGAAAGTAAAAGGGGAAGTGAGGGAAATGAGGGGGAGGAATATAGGAAAAATGAGCGGAGTAGAAGTAAGGGAAATGAGTGGAAATGGAAGAAGGGGAGGTAGGGAAAGTAAGGGTTAGGGAAACTGAGGAAAATTATTGTAGAGGAAGTAAGGGGAAATAAGGAGTGAGGAAGTGGGGGAAGTGAGAATTGTGGAAGTAATACCTGAAGGAGGGAAGTAGGGAAACAAGAAGTGTTCGCTACGGAAGTGAGGATTGGGGGAAAGTAGATGAGAAAGGAGTTGGGAATGGAAGGGGAAGCGCAAGCTGAAGTGTGAAAAGGGAAATTGTCGGAAAGGGAGATTCAAACTCAGGGAAGAAATTAATAATTGGTGCCTCCGGATGTATAATAAGGAAATTGACTCGTAAAAGTTCTCAGATACTTCACCTTCCTGGAATCGGCAGCAGATGATTTGAAATTCGCGCTGCAAAGTCGATCAAAAAAGCACATCTCGACTTTACTATTTTCATAAGATTCTTGAGATTTTTAGGATTTCGTAGCCCTGGGTCCGTCCATCCGTTCATCGTACTTTCTCTAGGGAGGGGAAGTTTCGGGAAATTATGTTAGGTTAAGTAGGGTATGTGAGGAAATGAGGGAATGTGAGAGAGGGGAACTAGGGGAAATGAGGGATGGGAAAATAGCGGAAGTGAGGGGAGCGGAGATAGGGGAATGAGGGGACATTAGGAGAATAGAAGTGGGGGAAATGAGTGATGGAGAAGTAGGGTGCGTGAGGCGAAATGAGGAAGGGGTAGTAGGGTATGTAAGGAAAAAAGAAGAAATGAGAGAGGGAAAGTTGGAGGAATGAGGGATGGGAAAATAGTGGATGTGGGGTTGGGGAAGTGGGGCAGCGGAAATAGAAGATGTAGGCGGAATTCAGAGACGGAAGTGGGGAAAATGAGGGGTGAAGAAGTAGGGTGAGTTAGGGGAAATGGGGGAGGGGTAGTAGGTTATATGAGGAATTGAGGAGGAATAAGAGAGGAGAACTAGGAGAAATAAGAGATGGGAAAATAGCGAATGTGACGATAGGGAAGTGAGGTGAGCGGAAATAGGGGAATTAGGGGACATTAAGAGGAGGGAAGTGGGGGAAATGAGTGCTAGATGAGTAGGGTGAGTGAGGAGAAATGAGGGAGGGGTAGTAGGGTATTTGAGGAAATAAGCGGAAATGGGAGAGGAGAAGTCGGAGAAATGAGGGTTGGGAAAATAGCGGAAGTGGTGGTGGGGGAGTCGGGCAGCGGAAATAGAAGATGTAGGCGAAATTCAGAGACGGAAGTGGGGGAAATGAGGGTTGAAGAAGTAGGGTGAGTTAGGCAAAATAAAAGGAGGTAAAGTAAGGGAAACGAGGTGAAATGTGGAAAGGAATGTAGGAGAAATGAGTGGCCGGAAAGTAGGATAAATGAGTGGTGGGAAAGTGGAAGAAATGAGTGGTGAGAATCTAGAAGAAATTGGTGTTGGGAAAGTAAAGACGTGAGGGTGCGTATGTGAGGATAAGTGGGGGGATGGAAATTGGGAGAAATTAAGAGAGGGTAAGTTGGGAAAACGCGGGAAAGAAATATAGGGAAAATGATGGAAGGGGAAGTAGGTGAGATGAGGGGAAATAAAGGAAGGGGAAGAAGGTGATATGAGGAAATAAGTGGAAATGAGAGAGGAGAAGAAGGAGAAATGAGGGATGGGAAAAAAAGCGGATGTGGGAGTGGGGCAGCGGAAATAGAAGATGTGGGTGGAATTCTGAGACGAAAGTGGGGGAAATGAGGGGTGAAGAAGTAGGGTGAGTTAGGGAAAATGAGGAAGGTGAAGCAGGGGAAATGAAAGGAGGTAAAGTAAGCAAAACGAGGTGAAATATGGGAAGGAAAGTAAGAGAAATGAGTGCATAGAAAGTAGGATGAATGAGTGGTGGAAAAGTGGAGGAAATGAGTGGTAAGAATGTAGGAGAAATTGCTGTTGGGGAGTAAAGACGTGAGGGTGGAAATGTTAGGATAAGTGACGGGATGGGAATTTAGAGAAATTAAGAAAGAGTAATTGGGGAACATGCATGAAAAGGAATATAGGGAAAATGAGCGAAGTAGAAGTAGGAGTAATGAGGGCAGATAAAGGAAGGGGGAGCAGGCTATGTGAGGAAATAAGGGGAAATGGAAGAGGAGAAGTAGGACAAATGAGTAATAGAAAAGTAGAGGACATGATGGTGGGAAAGTGGTGTGGAGCGGAGAAGCAGGGTGAGTTAGGTGGCATGAGGGAGGGGAAGAAGAGGAAATGAGAGGAGGTTGAGTGAGGGAAATGAGGAAAAAACTGAGAGGGAAAGTAGGCGAACTCAAAAGGCTGAAAAGTAGGAAAAACAAGTGGTCGGAAAATAGAAGAAATGAGTGGTGGAAAAGTGTGAAAAATGACTGGTGAGAATGTAGGAGATATTGCTGTTACGAAAGTAGAGACGTAAGGATGGGAGTGTTAGGATGAGCGGGGGGGGGGGGGGGGGGGGGGTGGGTTGAAATTAAGAGAAATGTAGAGAGCGGAAGTGAAAAAATGAGGGGAAAGGATCATTGAGAAAAAAGGCGACGTTAAACTAGGGGAAATGAGGGAAATGACGAAAAGGAAAGTAGGTTTTGTGAAGAAATGAGAGGAAATGGGAGAGGAAAAGTAGGAGAGATAAGTAATAGAAAAGTAGAGGAAGCGAAAATAGGGAAGCGGGGGTAGTCAGAGAAGCAGGGTAAGTGAGGGGCAATGAGAGAGAGGAAAGAGGAGAAATAAGAGGAAGTGAAGTAAGGGAAATAAGAGAAAATGTTGGAGGGAAAGTATTTGTATTTTTGTAATCAGTTGTGGAAAAATAGCAGAAATAAGTGGTGGGAAAATAGGAGGAATGAGTGGTGTGAAAGTGCAAAAAAATTACTGGTGAGAATGTAGGAGAAATTGGTGTTGCGAAAGTAGAGACATGAGGGTGGGAGTTTTAGGATAAGTAGGGGGAGGGAGAGTAAGAGAAATGAAGAGAGGAAAAGTGAAGAAATGAAGAAAGGGGAAGTAGGGTATGTAAGAAAATTAGGGAAAATGGCAAAGTTGTAGTAAAAGAAAAAAGTAATGGAAAAATTGTGAAAGTGAGGGTGGGAAGTGGGGAAGCGGAAGTAGAGAAGAAAACGACAGGGGACGTGAGGAAAATGAATAGGTGGAGATGTAGGGTGAGTAAGGGGAAATGAGGGACAGGATGTAAGGGAAATAAGAGGAGGTAAAGTAAGGGAATGAGGGTAAATGTGGGAGGCAAAGTAGGAGGAAACAGTTGTCGGAAAGTAAGAGGAATGAGTGGTGGAAAAGTAGGAGGAATAAGTGTTGGGAAAATGGAAGAAATGAATGTTGAGAATGAATGAGAAATTAGTCTTGGGAAAGTAAAGATGTGAGGATGGGAAAGTTAGGATAAGTGGGCGGTAGGGAAGTAAGAAAAATCAAGAGAGCGGAAATGAGGGAAATAAGGGGAGAATAATATAGAAAAAATGAGCGGAGTAGAAGTAGGGGAAAAGAAAGGGAATAAAGTAAGGGAAATAAGGAAAAGTAAGGGGTAGGGAAACTGAGGAAAATTATGGTAGAGGAAGCAATGGGGAATAAGAGGTGGGGAAGTAGGGAAAGTGAGAGCTGGGGAAGTGAGGAGAGGGGAAAGTAGCTGAGGAAGAAGTTGCGATATGTTGGGAATTGTAATCGGAAGCAATCCACTTTCAATCCATATCTTATGGAGTAATTCAGGTAATCCTAGTAGTTCAATTGTAATCCAGATCTAGCCTGAAATAATCAACCTGTAATCCGGAGTAATCGATAGTAATCCACTTGTAATCCACTTATAATCCACTTGTAAGCCAAATAATTTGATGTAATTCAAGTAATGTAAGTAATAAATAAACTTGTAATTCAGATTATCACAATCATAATTAAAAATAATTCACATGTGATCCAGTTAATTCGAAGTAAATCAGGTAATCGAAGTAATCCAGAGTAATCCAGGTAATTTGGAATAGTCCATATAGTTATTTCGAATAGTTTTTTTTAAATATTGTTAAAAAGAAATTTTTTTGTTGCAAATTCAGCTGCTTTGTTAAAACTGTCTTTTTGGGTTCAAAATTCAACTATTTTATTAGAAAATTCATTTCTTTGAATGAAAACTTGTCTTTTGCAATCTATTCAGAAACTATTTTGTTGAAAATTTAACAATTGGGTACAAAAGACATGTCGGTAACTTAGCATGGAACAGAACCTTGCCCGGTCGGTAAGTGGCATCGTGCGCGCTCTGCTTTACTACTATAAATGTAAAAGAAAGATGTATATAGCTTTCAAAGACAATAAATTAAGCAATGTACAGCTTTAGCACTGATATAGTCCATTTTTAATTAAATTTTAGCATTTTGATCTTGTAATATTCTTAACATAGGATCTTCTATAAACGAAATAAAACAATATTTCAGAAACAAATTTAGAACTTTGAAACTGATTTATTTAATTTCAAGAAAAAAAGACTTCTCTACCACAAAAAAAAAGATTTTTTTAACAAAATACTTGAATTTTCCACAAAATAATTAAATTTTCGAAAAAAAAATAGTTGAAATTTTTACCTAAAAAGATGAATTTTTAACAAAATAGTTGAATTTTAAACCAAAAAGGATGTAATTTAAACCAAGTTCCCAACGTAGTTGAATTTTCAACTAAATTTCAACTAAAAATATAAATCTTTAACTACAAAATTAATTCTTAACAAAATGATTGACCCAAAATTTTCAAACAAAATAGTTGAATCCTCAAGCAAAGGAGATTGATTATCAACCAAACAGTTGCATTTTTATCCAAGAAAGATGAATTTTCAAATCGCAGGAACAAATTTTCAAAAAATAGTTGAATTATCAACAAAATTGAATTCAACAAAATAGCTGAATTTCCAACCAAAACGGATGAACTTTTAAGAAAGTTGTTGAAGTTTCAAGCAAATGATAAAATTTATAAATTAAAAAGATCATCTTCATGAGGAAGCGACTGCAAAAAAATGAACTAGAAATAGAAATAAAAGACAAATAAATTACTAAAAAGAATATTATATCAGGGTTACCGCAAAACTTCAATTAAAAAATTCGCTAATTTTTACCTGACCAATTCTTTATTTTTCCTGACCATGAATATTGAAAGACCAGAATCTTGAACTTGTAACATTTTTAAACTAGAATATTTTATAAACGGAATAAACAATTTCAAACCAAAATTGAAGAATTTCAATTTTATTCTTTCTAACGGTTATTTAAAGTTATTGAAATCCCCTGATATTTAAAAGTTTTGAACCGATTAGGTTTATAAGAAAACTTAAAATGATTTTTCATTTTGAAAAGTAAATTTAAAGAGAATATTTAGAATGATTTCAAAACATTTCAAAATATTTCTAAAATTGCCAAAGAAGAATTTGAAAGGTTTTAAGACAATTTTTTTAATTTTGCAGAATATAAAAGAAATTCAGAAAAATTTGAATAATTTCAAAACATTAGAAGGCTCAGAAATTCTGAAATGATTACACAAAAGAAGTTTCTTAAGATTCTTGGGGAAAGTTCAAATGATTTTTGATTTTGAAAAAAAAACTTTCGAAAAATTTGAAAGATTTCAAAACATTTCAAATTTTATCCTAAAATTTCGAAAAATAGTGTATAATATTTTAAAGCAAAATTTTTCCACTTAGTAAGATTTAGAAATTAAAAAATCAAGTAAGTTCAAGAAATATTTATAAGATTTGAAGAGATTCAAAAAGAATTTTAAACTTTTAAAGGTTTTACAAAATATAGATTTTTGAAGATTTCAAACAAAAACTTTAGAATGTTTAAAAGAATTTCCGAAGGTATCAAGAAAATAAACAAATTTTCTTGAAATCTCTGGGAAATTTTCGAAGATTTGAAGGCAATTTATTTACATTTTTAATGATTTTTCAAAATTATAAGAAAAATTCGAGCCAGTTAAAAATATTTTAAAGAATTTAAAAGATTGAAGAAATTGATTTAATGATACACTTTACGGGTTTTTCATAATCTAGGTTACTCTATTACACTGAGCGAAGAATTCCCGATTGGTTCGGGTTTACACCCCAATAGTTCTGGTGATTTATCTTTTTTTCTGTTTCACACGGAGGATTGGTGCGCTCGCACGACTGAGTCGTGCGAGCACCCCAACCATTCGGGTGCTCACCCGAAACAGCAGCGGCCAAACTGGTGGGGCGCCCGCCCGAATGGTTGGGGAGCTTGCGTGAATGATTCGGGAGATTCGAGTCGTCAACCGCGTTGGATGTTGCACGTTCGACGTTTGCCCATGTTCGCTAATGGACGCAGCTCTTACCTTCGTTAATGATTATCCAAAGAAAAACCAGATAACTAGTTACACTTTATTCCACTGACATTGACTCACATCTCGCACATGAGCAGTAAAATCAACATAAACTAGAAACAGTGACAATCCAGAAGAGCCTGATGTTCATAAGCTGCGGCCATTAGCGAACATGCGCAAACGTCGAACGCGCAACATCCAACGCAGTTGACGACTCGAATCTCCCGAATCATACGTGCAAGCTCCCCAACCATTCGGGCGCGCACCCCACCAGTTCGGCCGCTGCTGCTTCGGGTGAGCACCCGAATGGTTGGGGTGCTCGCACGACTGAGTCGTGCGAGCGCACCAATCCTTCGTGTGAAACAAACAAAAAGAGAAACCAGCCGAACTATTGGGGTGTAAACCCGAACCACACGGGAATTCTTCGCTCAGTGTAGAACGATTAGAACTCATATTTCGGGTTCCTTGGTAACAATTTATCATTTTTGGTTCCTTTACAGCAAGAGTGGTTTCTTTTTGTAGCAGCTTCTTTGAACCCAAAAATTAGTTCTAATAGAAACTCCAGTTTTTCCTGTGTAACAAAGTCTGCAAATTTTAAAAATGATAACCCTGATGCAAAGGTACAGTTCAATAATACAAATATTGAAATTACTGACAAGAAAAGCAGTATTATCAGTTTGTTTTTAAATTGATATAGATATAATTTTTATAAGATTATTGAGAAAATTAAAAAAGATTTTTCAATATTTCAGATGTGTCAAAATAGAATCTAGAAGATTTTAAAGACATTTTTTCATTTTGCAGGATTTTGTAAGATATTAGGAAAAATTAGAGTCTTTTTAAAAGATGTCTAGAATTTTTAGAAGTTTGGGAGAAATCAAAAACTATTTGATACATTTTTGGAAATGTTTTTAAGTTTTTAAATATTTTTAATGTATTCAGAACCTCTTAAATTCCTTAAAATATTTTTAACTGACTCGAATTTTTCTTGAAATTTTCGAAAATCATAAAAAATGTTTATTTTCTTGAAACATTTTGTAAAATATTTTAAAGTTCAAAATTCTGTTTGAATCTCTTCAAATCTTATAGATATTTCTTAAACTTACTCGATTTTTTTCGAGTTTATTTTTCCAAAGTAAAAAATCATTGAAAATTTTCCCAAGAGTCTTAAGAAAATTCTTTTTTTTAATCTCTTCAGAATTTCTAAACCATCTAATCTTAATTCCAATTTTTTCTGAATTTCTTTTAAATTCCGCCAAATTGAAAAAATTGCCTGAAAATCTTATAGATTCTTTTTTAACAATTTTAGAAATGTTTTGAAATGTTCTGAAATATTTTTAAATATTCTCTATTAATTAATGTTTCAAAATAAAAAAATCATTTTAATTTTCCTTAGAAACCTAATGATTTTTTTTCAGTTTCTTGAAACCTTACAAAATTTTAGAAATATTAGTTTATTTAATTTTTGTAAATAAAAAATTTAACTATTATATTTTTGTTTGAAAATTGTTTTTAGGTAAAAATTCAAATATTCATCTTATTGCTTGAAAATTCAACAACTTTTTTGCAATTTTTCTGTCCATTGACTGAAAAATCTGTTTAAGTTGAAAATTCAACTCATGTTGAAAAGTAGCTTTCTTGTTGAATTCAACTGTTTCTGATTGAGAATTAATTTTTTTTTTAATATGAACTACTAAATTTTTCGTTCAGAATGCATCTTCTTGGAATACCAAATCACTGACTTAAAAGCTAAACTCTTTTATCAAAAATAAATTTTGTTTATTCAAGATTCATCGTTTTAATTAAAAATTTATCTCTGGTTGAAAAGTGAGATATTTTGTTGGAAATTCTTTTTTACTTTAACAGAAAATTAATTTTTTTCAAACTGAAAATGTAATTATTCCAGTCGAATATTCCAACATTTTAGTTAAAAATTCCTCTCTTTTGTTTAACATAATACAAAATCTAACCTTTCAATTTTAGGTTGAAAAATTATCGTTTTTAGTTGAAAATTCAACTATTTCAGTCAATGGTTCATCATTTTAGTTGAAAATTTATCACTTTCGCTGGAAAATTTTTTTTTGGAAAATTAATTCTTTTAACTGAAAATTCAACTATTTGGTTTAATCTTTGACTTTTTTAGTTGAGTTTTCTTCTATTTTCTTCAAAAGACGTATTTTTTTGTAGGAAATTATTCTTTACGTTTAAAAAAAAAAAAGAAATATTTGAATGGCTCCGTGATATGAAAAATAATACTGAAAAATGTATATAATATCACTTTTCAAATATCAACACCATAAGTCTGTTTTACAGGGTCTCAAAAAACCCCATAAGTGAAAAAATGGGGTTTGCAAATTTCCGCGCTAATTATGACTTTTTTGTGGTTTTTTCAATGAAAATTGTTCTGGCACTTGAAAGAAAACTTCATACCGATAATTAGATGTTCACATAAATTGTTTAAACAATTCATTATTGTCTTTAGCAATTTTCTCATAGAATGGAGTTAGAAAGACGCAGTTTTTTCAAAAATTTCCCACTTCTGGTCCAATTTTTAATCAGAGGAAAGTGATAGTTCATCAATGTTAACAGGAGTGATTATTTAAACAATTTATTCATAATGTTAATAATATTCTCTTAGAAAAATGCTACAAAATTGCAGAAAAAAAATCACTTATAGTCAAATTTTCAATTAAGATAAGTTGAATAATTAACTAGAGTCAAGAAAATTAATGGTTTAAACAACTTGCTATTACTATTATTAATATTATATTTGAATAATGCTAGAAAGATGCGGTTTTTTCTAAAATTTCCGGCCTTTTTTTCAAGCCAAAAGACGAATTTTCTCTACAAAAGTTGAAATTACAAAGCAAAATTTGACTTCAGCAAACAATTATTTTTCCACAAAAGTTTTGCATTTTTCCCCCACAAAAATGAAATTTTAAACCTATAAAAATTTTTTTCTTCACCAAAAACGGAGAATTTTCATCTAAAAAAGATCAATCATAAGACATGAGCCTTCAATCGAAAAAATCAATTGTTAACAATGTAGTTTAACTTTCGACCAAGTAGTTGAATTTTCAATTTGAAAAGATTAATTTTCAACAAAATAGTTGAATTTTCAATCAAACAGATGAATTTTGAACTACAAATATAACTCTCCAAAAATAAAAAAAATATTCCTTAACAAAGTGATTCAACCAAAACTTTCAAATAAAATATTTGAATACTCAAGAAAAGAAAAATGATTTTTAACCAAAAAGTTGCATTTTTATAAAAAAAAAAGAAATTTCTACCAAATCGGATGAGTTTATAAAACGAAGAAGATTAATTTTTACCCAAAAATGATGACTTTTTAACAAAAGTGTTGAATTCTCTACTAATAGTTGCATAATATTTTAAAAAATGACATTTCTCTCCAAACAAATGCATTTTTATTTTTAAAAAAACACAAATTTAAAAAAAATAGTTGAGTTCCCATCCAGAAAAGATTTCAGTGTACGTTTTAAGATCAAAGTATGATTTTTTTAACAAAAAATAGGTTTCTACGAACAAAATTGAATTTTCATTCAAGAAAGGTGAAATTTCTACTAAAGCAGATGAATTTTGAATAAAAAAATAACCATTTTTTTTAGTTGAATTTTCATCTAGAAAAGCTTTCAGTTCAGTTTTTAACACCAAAGTATGAATTTTAAACAAAAAGTAAATTATCTACGAAATAGTTAAATTTTCAATAAAACAGTAGAATTTTCATCTAAAAGTATGACTTTTCAACAAAATTTTGCATTTTGAACAAAACAGTTGCATTTTTATCCAAAAAAGTGACATTTTTCTTAACACAGACAAATTTTCGTTTAAAAAGAGAACAAATTGAAAAAAATAGATGATTTTTCATCCAGAAAAGATTCCAGTTGACTTTTCAAGATCAACATCTGAATTTTTTAACAAAAAATAAATTCAAACAAAAATTGAATTTTTCATCTAAAAAGTAAAATTTTTTCAAACAAAAGGAATACATTTTTGACGAAATAATTGAATTATCTACCAAATAGTTGAATTCTTATCCAAAAAAGATAAAATTTATACTAAAACAGTTTAATTTTTAATAGAAAAAAAAACAATTTTTTTCAAGTTGAACTTTCATCCAGAAAAGTTTTCAGGTCATTTTTTAACACCAAAATATGAATTTTAAACAAAAAGTAAATTTTCTAAGAAATAGTTAAATTTTCAACATTTTCGCTTCTTTTTTTTGTGAAAAGTATGACTTTTCATCAAAATTGTTGAATATTAAACCAAAAAATTGCATTTTTATCCAAAAAAGATGAAATTCCTCTTAACACAGGTTATTTTCAATTTTCAATTCTTTCATTTGTGATTGACATTTCACAACCTACTTTTATTAAAAAATCTGAATTAAAAATAAATTATGAAAAAAAGTCAAGGAGAGAAAAACATTGTTTTTTGAACAACCTACAATATTTTTATAAGAACTTTTAGAGTTTTTTGAAAAATCAGAAATTCAAATTTTGATCGCACAACAAAATAATGAAAAATCAAAAATTCCATTTTGCTGTCAAACTATGCAGGATACGACAAAAGATGAATCGAGCCAAAATTTTGCAACTAAAAAAGATCTACAAATTTGTTATCATTGACTTTTTGATATGACGCGTAGTTTTTATTTTATTCGTAAAAAACAGAATTGAAAATAGAAAAATTGAATTTTTAGACAAATGACACAAGCTACGAAAAAAATGAAGAGAAAAAATTTTTTCATCCAAAAAAGAGGTACGAATTTGTTATTCATCTCCAATTAAAATGATAATTCATTAAGAACAAGAATAAATCTTTAATAAATCAGTTCAACGTTCAACGAAGTAGTTTAATTTAATAAAATTAATGAATTTTCTCACAAGAGGATTAATTTAATACAAAAAAAAATTTCAAGAAATCACAAGAATTTTCAACTAAAAAAAGTTAATTTTGAACTAAATAGATGAATTTTGAACTTAAATGATGGATCATTAAAAAAAGAATGAATTTTTAACAAAGCAGTTTAACTTTAAACCGAAAAGTTGAATTTTCAACTAAAAAAATCAATTTTCAACCAAAAATTGAATTATTAAATTTTCATTTGATAACATTAATTTTCAAACAAAAAAAAAGTAATTAAATTTCTCTTTTAATTAAATTTTCAACCAATGATATGAATTTTCAAGTAAAATCATGAATCTTTAACCAAAAAAAACGAATTTGTAGCAGCGTAGTTCAACCAAGTAGTAAAATTTTAAATAAAAAAAGATAAACTCTCATTCAAAAATGTAATAGTTTATATTTCAGCTGAAAATATTTCAATTTTAAATAAAAATAGATGCATTTAACTGAAAAAAATGAAATTTCAGCGCAAAAAGATAATTTTCTGTCAACAAAGACAAATTTAAAAAAAATACATGAAATTTGTAACAAATAGATGGATTAATTTAAAATATTAATTTTTACAAAAAAACTGATAAAGAAATTTTTAGTGAAGAAAAATTAATTTTCAACCAAAAAAGCAACGAATTTTCAACAAAGTAGTTAAATTGTCAACCACAGAAATAAGTTTTTAACTTAAATTATAAATTATTTAAAAAAAATAATGTTTAACAAAGTATTATAACTTTTAACCAAGTAGTTGAATTTTCAAACAGAAAAAATGAATTTTTAATGAAATAGTTGAATTATTAACCAAATAAAAAAATTCCAACAAAAAAGCGAATTTTAATGAATACATCACTACAAAATTTTGACTTGATAAATCCCTAGAAAAAAAAATAAATTGAATATTAAATAACTGTCAAGAATAATAATTTAAAAATTTCAATTTGAAGTTGTTTTATTCCGTTTATAAAAGATGAAGTTAAAAATGTAACAAACGGCCTAGCCGGGTAAGCATGCAAAATCTGCCCAAGCACGTTTTATAATGAAATTCCTGTCATAGATTCGCATTCATGTGTATTAAAATTTCTCCCAATAATAACCCTGAAAATTAACTTTTTTGGGAGTTATGGAGGGGGAAAGAAAAATCGAAAATGTGTTTTTTTTTGTTTTTTAACGGCTTGACCAATTTTGATTAACAAAGTATATGTTATAGAGAACTAGTAGGGCTATTGCAAAAATTTTTTGTTAATTTTTCAAAAAAAATTACAGGTAACAAAAAATTTTAATTAAAAAAAAACAATTATGAGGTTATGTTTCAGAGTGACGCCCTCTATATTTCACATAAGCATTCCTCAAAATATCCTTCATGACATATATTTTTGTTGAATTTTTTGAAAGGGTGCAACAATGTGAAAAAATAAAATAAGAAACGCGCATGCAATACTCCGAATCGTTACGGTGCACCGCTTCCGACCGCATACTTTGGGACACAACCCTGTTCCATTTTTTCATGGCCAGCAGTAGAATTTCTCTTATTGATAACTCTAAAAATTCAGTTAATTTTAATTGTTTAAAATTTTAATTTTTGACAAAAATTACAGGTGAAAAAAAATGTCGGTTCTTCAAACAAAATTTTGACGTTATTTTCTAGATTGATCACACTCAAATTTCACACCAATATTCCTTACAATATTCTTCATAACATATATTTTTGTTGAATTTTTCAAAAGGGTGGAACAATGTGAAAAAAATAAAATAAAAATCGCGCATGCAACACTTCGCACCGTTACGGTGCACTGCTTCCGACCACCATACTTTGAGACACAACACCATTTCATGTTTCATAGTGGCAAGTAGAGATTCTTTCCATGATAACCCTAAAATTGCATTTAATTTGTAAAAAAAAAAAATTCAACTTTGATGAAAATTACAGGTCAAAGAAAATTTGCAGTTCTTCAAACAAAATTTTGATGTTGAATTCATTGAACAGTGGCCGGTGGCAGTGCACCGTAACTGTGCGTACTGTTGCATGCGCTATTTTTATTGACATTGTTCCACCCTTTCAGATAATTCAACAAAAATATATGTTATAAAGGATATTCTAAGTCTAAGGAATGTTTGCGTAAAATATGGAGGTGGTCACTCTACTTTGAAAAATTCCAAATTTTTTTTGGTTGTGTCATTTTTTCCAAAAGTTAAATTTGAAAAAAAATTTAATTAAATGCATTTTTAGGGTTATCATAGAGAGAAATTGTTCTTCTGACCATGAAAAAATGTAATAGGGTTGTGTCCCAAAGTATGCGGTCAGAAACGGTACACCGTAACGGTGCGGAGTGTTGCATGCACGATTTTTATTTTTTTTTCACATTTTTGCACCCTGTCAAAAAATTCACAAAAGTATACGTCATAAAGGATATTCTAAGTCTAAAAAATGTTTACGTAAAATATGGAGGTAGTCAATCTAGAACACAACCTCAAAACAAAATTTTCGCAAATTAAAATTTTTTGTTTGGTCTGTCATTTTTGTCAAAAAGTAAATTTGAACAAAATTACAATTAAATGCATTCTTAGGGTTATCATTGAGAGAAATTCTACTTCTGACCATGTAAAAATGG